>VCJJ01002354.1:6682-18708 GCA_024139415.1 Backusella tarrabulga | reverse complement strand
AAAAAAAAAAAAAAAAATTAAAGCTGTACCAGGCAAGTTGACCATGGGGCCAGGGCGGTAGTTTCCTTTCATAGTAAATACCAGCCTAATTATCTACACACTAGTTAAACATCAAATAAATAAGCTTGTTGGTTCAACAAAAAGAAATATTGGATTTTACAATATATATATGAATAGAAAATGATAAAATAAAAAGCAAAGATATAGAAAAAGGAAATATATATATTACAAAGAAGGCCCTCTTGCAATCATATCTCGTAGGATATGTCGTAAATATGTTTTGTATATTGTAACAGCTGCGGGAGGTTGGCGTGTACAAATGGTACCATTCTGCTCTGCTTCTTGTTGTTTTACGCACCACAGGTCGTATTGGCGGAAGAATTCAGAATGAACATATTGTAGACAGTCCTGTACAGCAGGGAATAGTGACACTGACCAGACGGGTGTGTTGGTTTGGTTTTTGACTTCTATAATATTATCGTGTTGCTCTAAAGGCCACATGCGTGTTTCGTCATCTAATATCAAAGGCAATGAAAAGGCTGATCCTATTGACTTGTCTTTTAATCCACAGAATGAGTAAAGTGCGAGAAGATCTTTAGGAGGTCGTCCTTGGTCAGGGGATTTCTTAATATAGTCATGCTCACTACGTGCGGAATATAAAATGCCACGAATACATGTACGTTGTGGGTCCAGCACATCGACCACGCTTTCTACATAGTTTTGATCGCCTAACGAACAAACGGATATATCATAGAATTGTTGTGCCCATTCTAAAAATTCATGTACTCTTTCTGTCACCACAACTTTTTTGCCATCACGTAATGAATGCACTCTGTTTCCGCCTAAAAATAGAGAGAGACAGTGTTACACTTGAGCTTTTTTACTAGATTTGTCTTTCATATATGATACTTACATTTAGGCAAATCAACTTCAGGTACATATCGGTCATTTCCTTCGCCTACTAATCTTACTAGCGTATCGTCCAAATCGAGCACAAGAGGTAGTTTGCGAAAATGAAATAGTTCATCCATGGAATCCTTTACAATACGAATCATATCTGAATGTTTGATCAAGTAACCGAACAACCATCTACATGAATAGGAAAACACGTAAAAATTAATATGGTGATGTTGGCATATAAAAAAGGAAATAGCACTTACTGTTTATCTCGAGAAGGCTTTAAATGTATTTCCCAAAGCTCGCCATCTTCGTTTCTTAAATGAAAATATGCACTCTAAAATAAAACAAAACAAAAAGAAGCGTGAGTTCCTATCATTAAATATAGATAAATGATGTATAAGTACCTTGCGAAGACCAAACAGATCTTCAAACCAAGGATGATCAGGATAATTAAAAACAAAGTTATGCAAGATATTTCGTTTTGCCATCATAACAAAGAAACCACGGGGATATGCACCTTGAATTTCATATGTATCTTCCAATAATAATGTAGGCTCGCCTCCACGTAGCACAGCCTCATGTAATTTCAGCTGTACAGGTTGATCAAAGTTATTTACAGTATTTTTTTTGACAGGTTTAAAAGAAAGAGGATGTTCTCTCATCACGTAATCGAGAGACAACTTGGGTCTCCATACAGAGGGGTCGGATAAAAGGGCAGACGTTAATTTGAGACACTTCTTGTTTACAGGTAAGGTGGATGCAGAGGATAAAGCAGATGAAGGTAGTGGTGGTGGAGGGGCTGATGAAGGTGATGGAGCTGCAGCAGTGGAATCATTATTGTTTTGGGAAATTCTCATCCTCTTATTAGCTGGGTTCGATAACGATCGGTTAGCATCTTCTGCCGGGCGAACCATTGAAGTGACTGCTCCATTGACCGACGATCTTGACCTGGAATCTTTTGCTAAAACATAGTGTACAGAAGTACTAAATTGGTACATGACCTATATATAAAAAAAAGGAAGGTGGTATTGGTTACTATGAAATTGTATTTCTGTGTGTGCGTGTATTTGTAACTTTCGCTCTTATATATTCTTTAGTTATTTACATTGGTTTCTTTTTTAAAATCATCTCTCGGATCAGACGGTTCGTTCAACATACTGCTTAAATCCATTTTTAGGAGTTGTAAAAAGGGGGGTGCACGATAGTAGAGAAAAAGATTTTTTTTTTGTTTTTTATTTTTTTTTTGGATTTTTTGTTTTTTTAAAAAATTGAAATAGCAAAAGGAAAAAAAAATAGAAATAGGAAGCCCGGTCGACTTTTATAATTTTAAAATTATTGGTGACTGCGTTTTAGGATCATGTGATTTATTTATTTTTCCAAAACAGAAAATGGCGTATTCTTTCTTTGAGAAATGATAAAACTGGCATAAAACGACTACGTTTGCAGCCCTATTCTACTAATTGATCAATAGCTTCAACCACTTACTAAACCTTACCTTTATATCACTCACTTTCATTTTCCAGATCCTTCAGTTTACTAATCCATATCGTAAGGGAATTCGTAAATATCACTGAGAATGAGTCTGGTCATTGAAATATAGATATCAACCGGTTTTTTAAGATTTCCTTCTCAAATATTTTGAAGAGAAAAGGAAGTGCTATAGATCATATCTTGAGCATAAAAATGCTTTGACCACAGCTTTTTAGACTGTATGGAGAAAGAACCAATAAAGATCGACTTTAAACTACCCCTGAGGGCAAAGAAGAAGAAAAAATAACATACATGCAAAAAGATACCTTCATATTCCGTGCGTGAATAAATCTATGACATGCTTCCATGGCAATCCTTTTCAACCATCCAGCTCCTGCAAGGCTATGAATTGGAATCAGCGCTTTGCAATACGTCATAGAGAGTCAATGGGATTCAAGTAGAGGGAATTTGGGATGTCTAGTAGTCAATACGCCTTTGTCTTGCTTCCACTTTCTTGTCTTTGAGATTGTATGACACAAACCAGCATCCTCTTGAATGAAAAAATCATGGAAAGAAATCTCTTGTTCAAATAATCAATACACTTGCCCTGATCTACCTTGGCTTAAATTATAACCATATTGTCCAAACCCCAGCCCAGAAACATCCCCCAAATCATCGTAAACTTCCATACTGAAAGAATATATTGATATAAAACCTTTTCTCCCTTCTTCCCGATAACACATACCCCACTACCGTTGGGTCTCTGACGAAATCGCCACTCATCGGACCGGAAGGTCTTCATCCACTTCATTGTCAAGGTCTGTTTCATGTTAACACAGTTTTTTCTTCTTCATCTTCGATGAATTAAACAAGAAAGGCTTTGAGCGAAGAAAAATTATTTTCTGGTAGTGGGAAAAACACGCACATGCACACGCACACTACTTTTCACGCCCAAGAGTCCGAGAATGAAACCCATTGAACAGGTGGAATCTCTAGAATCTAAAAGTATTCCTCTTAGGGCTCATTTAGTAATATTTGGACGCGGGATGGTGAATGTGTTTTAAAAAGTTTGATAAAAAAAAGGAAAAGATAAATTTATTTTTTGCTGAGAGAAAATTTATAAACTACAAACTCAGAGACATATTTCTTAGCGCTATTGACAATCTCGTTTGTCATGTTTTACTGACCATTGTAATTTAGAAAGCGGTCGTTGGTGAAAAACGATCCATAGACTGGAACCAGTCTGGGTAAACCATCAAAAATTCCTTGGTAATAAAGAGCAAAACTCACTGGGCTCTGGTATTTTTCTAGAAAACAAACCAGACTCTAGTTTTAATCTACATTGATGTTATTGAACCCAAGTTATGTTGTATATGAAAATAGCGAATTAAAAAAGTGTAAGCCAAACATTAATTATATGTATTTAGTTGCGTTTGATTGTGGTAGTATCTCCTCAAGCATTTTCAAATTGGATATTCTTGGAAAGACATTCTCAGTCAAAGCATTTGCCCAAGAATATTTATTTTCATGAGTCGACACTGAATGCAACTCAAGCTTGCTGGTAAATGAAACCACAAATATACTATCAGTTGTATCTTCGACTAAACAAACATTATCTTGAATTGCGTTGATCGAGATGTGATAATTAAAGAATTTTATTTCGCTGCTGTATGACCCTTAAGAACCTGGTTAAATTTTTTTATGAGCTTAATTACAAGATGAATGAAGAATGGGTGATACCTAATAAACTTTCCAAATATATAAATGAATGCATAGTACAAGGCCATTACTAATGAAATAGGCGCGCTGTACTTTTCTTCAAAGGAATATATTCAACATCATTAACAAGGAAAGCAATTATACGTTTTAATGTTGCTATTCTACCATAAAATAATATATAACAATGCTGATTCAGATTATCATTTAACACCAGTAAAGGCTCCCTTCTTTTCATAAAAACTGGTATCTCCTTCACTCAGCATAAAAAACGTCCACTTTATTTTTTTTTCCTTGGGTATAATAATAATCATAACCATAGTTTTAGTTATACATTATAATTATAACAATGATAGCAATTGCTATAGTTATGTTTTTGTCCACATCTCCTTTGCTCTAACTACCGTTTTGCTTTCTCATCTACCGCATTTCTTTTGATTTGGTCTATTAAATGCGACACAGCTTGCATGTTATTGATGTTCAATGGATTACTCATATTAAATAGATGGGCTTTACTTATCGGAACAACGTGATCAAATGATATTGCCCAATACATCGGTGGACTAAATGAATGTCGCCATTTTACACCTCATCCTGTAATTTTACTTTTTTTTTCGGATTTAAGATACAGGCGACATAATTCGTCCATGCTTGGTAAATTCATCATTAGATATTTTTCTTTCTCAGTGCTCCTATCTCTTAATCTTTTCAAACTTTTTACAATGGAGTCCATTCTGAAGTGTAATCTTTCCATCGAATTTGAATTATTGCTCTCTGCTTCAAAACTAGTTTTTTCATCAAACTCGATTGCTGAGACTTCACCATTGAGAAGACATCGTCTCATACCCATTAACTCGCGACTGTTTCTTTCTTGGTCATGAAGTCTATTTCATTCATTTTAGAGTATTATAAGTTAATACTCATAAATAATATATTATATGTGCTTATTCGCCCTTGCCGGAAAAAACTGACGCATAATCCTACTGCTTGTCTGTTTCTCAATTCCATTTTATCGGAATATGTAAACGTATGTCTACACTCTATACAAGACTATTATTGTAGTAAAACAATGTATTAAAAAGAGAGAAAGAGAAATCATGTGAGTTAGAATATTTCTATAAAAATATTCATTTACATTTAATTGCTTTTCAATTCTCTCAAATTTTCTTAAAGTTGGCACTCTTGGGAACAGGTCCGTTGTCGGGACTACAGTTGAAGGAAGTTCCATGGGAACACGGCTTGATCTAACTTGAATCGCTCGGTTGTTGGTTGTAAAAAATGAGGTGGTGTAATTAGGAAAAGTGAAATCGTTGATGGGATTCATTTTTTTCGCTGCGTCACTGAAAGAGAAAAAAGAGAGAAGAAGAAGAAGAAAAGAAAAGTGTGTGACACTTTTTCAATACACATTGAAAGCAAGTAACGATGACGTTGTGAACTCGAAGATATGATTTCTTCAGAAATGAATTTTTGACAAGAAATAAAAAAAAATTCTAACTTTGGTAATTTGAGTAACCATATTTTGTTTAAACTAAAAGGGTGATTTTATCTGATCGCATCTTGGAAATAAACTTGAAATGCCTGAAATTAGGTTTTTTTTTTTAATGCACCACATCTCAACAGTTTTTATTTAATACAGTTTCTTTTATACTCATAAGGGAACTATAGGATAGTGCAACATAAAAAAAGTACTTATGTGATACAATCATTGTATGTAGCGATTATTTTCCATATCATTTTGTGACCCCATGAATGAGTGTGATAAGTGCTGCTATATAATTCTTTAAGTTTTACAAGTGAATTTTAAAAGTGAGGATTTCTCGGAAAATGGAACCAGATTTAGTCTCAAAATTTACGGTTCAATCCGGCCTCAGAAAAACTTTCGCAAAAATATAATTTACTAAGTGATTCTTTTTTTAAAAAAAAATGGTAGAAACATTTTATTTCAATATTAAATAATATTTCGCTTAGCTTATATATCATTCCGATGTTTATTTGGTTTGCAGTAACAGCTCAAACAGAGAGACTAGATCTAGCCTCCAGACTGTGGAGGCAAAAATTAATATCAAAAGATTTTTTATGTGATTTGTATCAATCCAATTCCTTCTTTTGTCTTGTTCGAGCATGAACATCAAGATGAAAGGCTGTCTTTTTATACTGTTAAATGGTCCCGTATTTTTATTGCTTTTTCCAGCTCTGATGTCTTTATCGTTCCTCATTTTTTTGGTTATATTAAATCTTCAAGTTTTGATATCCATAAGATCCGATTTACCAATATCGTTATGCCTTTATGTTTAACTTTCCTTCGTCCTTATCACAGTAACCCAACATAGAAATATTTGTTTTAATGATTGGATTCAAGATATAAGACTTTCCCTATTCGTGTACTCTCAGCGCCAATCAAAGTCAATTTGAACCAACGTTAGCGAATCATGTGCACAAATACGTACCAAAACAGTACACTCTACCAGTGCTGTCCCTGGATCGCCAGAAGTATTTCCGGTCCGGACCAATTATTTTTATCACCTTGACGATGTCCAATTATCACTTTCTGCAATACAAAAAAAATCCAATTGTCACTTTAACTACGAACCCATAATAATGGATGTACTTTCCTTTTATGGTGATACATATTTACAATTCTCAAGAGTAAAAAAATATATAAATTTAGCAACTTATTCCCTTATACATCACTTTTTTATCTACAAATATATATTTTTATAATTCCATATGGTCAGCACAGAAAACTACAAGATATTGAAAATTAACATGAGAAAGAAGAAAGAATTTGAATGCAAAGTCTGTAATAATGGAAAAGTATACAAGACAAAGAAAGGTTACCAAATACATTTGGGTTCTATAAGACATAGATATCATAGGTATGTGTGGTTTTACTTTACTTAATTTTTTTTAATACTCAAATATTGATTGATGGTTTATTAGTTTGAATAAATACTAGTGGACAGGCAACTCTATAACCATCGAGATAGAATAAAGATAAATCTACCTAGCAACGTATACCCTATATCCAGAATATACTTATAGTTGGTTTTCAATCTTATATTACGAATCACATAAACGAATCACATAAACCATCATACATAATATTTTTCATTTAAATTTACTATATAAACCATATAAATAAATAAATCCTTGTATATGCTCATATGGGAAGAGGTGAACAAATAAGACGCGCTTGCTCTCTCAATAATTTTTTTTTCTTAATTAAAAACCATCTCAGAATATTATTCATCGACAGCCATTTTTAATTTATCTTGCATTTGAATCAGCGTAATGTTAGATCATCACAAGATATATTTGGTAGCAAATCAATAAAAACACACGCTGTGAGAAAACTTGGATATCTTTTTTGTTTCTAGGATAATCACATAACACTGTCAAGACAGTAAGTACTTCATTTTTATACATTTTTTTAAGATTATTATAAGTTGCCGAGGAATTGAATCACCTCTAAAGTGAATGAAATATATAAATATATATTCTGCCACCAGGAAATGTAAAAAAATATGCATCTTTTAAATTGGCTTCGAAAATAATACACTGGGGCCAAAAAGTAGATGGAATTTTGTAAAAATCAGGAAAAAAATCATTTTAAAATGGAATGTCATATTGTCGAAATGGGAATCCATCGCATAAATATAATTTCTCACTATAAATGTCTAATTTTTGCCATTTTTTTTCAATGGAAAATCATTTTAAAATGGATTTTTTAGCACCCGTCTATTTTTTGGCCGCAGTGATAAAAAAGTGGCATCTTAATTTATATGGAAAATTCATAGTACCATTTATAGTAGTGGATTTGATCTGACTTGCGCACTATATAAAGTAAGAACATTTCCTAAATCTCGTTCCCGATCTCATCGAAAACTGTTACTCAATAACCCACTTTTAGTTCTAGGAATTTTTTAATATTCCTAATATGCACTGAAACACTTTTGATGCTGTGAGTAGGATCTGGGGAAGGAGGCAATGGAAGTTTACTTTTATTACTTTCTTGATAAATAGTATACGGGCGTTTGACGGGTAGGCTTCCGGATCAATATGCGCTGAATTCACATCGCGAATCTGGTAGAACCATGAAATAAAACTTTTAAAATATTCTATTTCTCCATGACGCTATTCCTCTACCATTTTCACGCTATTAGTATAGTGATCTTAGTGTAAGGCACTAGTGTAAGGCACTAGTGTATTTTGATTTTTAGCGCCAAATGTCCTGGCCGCATCATGTTATTATTTTTTTAATTCGGCTATATGAAGATAAACTTGATAAAACGTTTATTAGCAGTGATTTAAATGGAAATTTACAGGCGATAAAATATAAAATTTAATTCGTATCAAGTCATAACCTGAAAGTGTCTACAAAAGAGAATAGATGACGAACACAGTTTTAAATATAATGTGATAGTATAGTATATAAATTACTATTGGAATATAAGCCCATATCATGTATTTATTTCATCAAAATCATCAAAGAAAAGACACAAATTATAACCACAATCAAACATAATCATCTCTCTTGAATGCTTACATGGATGATGAAGCAAAATCTGAAAGGAGCTGCATTATTACTAATACGATCACGATTACAACCCAAGAACTGTCAGAGAGGCTGTCTTGATCAAAACACATTGCCATGGGATCTCCCAAGCGTTTTAAGTAAAAAATAAAAAAATAAAAAATAAATAAAAAAAGAGGGTAAATGTATTAAAGTCATCGACTGCAAACAAGAACTCAAACAATATATTGACACTGATATGTTTTGTTCATGCGCCATGAAAACAAACAGGGGAGCTAGAGGATCATAACGCCAAACCGTTTTTGAGCTGAAAATAACAGGAAAGGCCTATTTTTCATTCATTGCAACCAACATGAGTAAGAAGAAAAAAAAACAATTGACCATATTTTCTATCCAAAATCAGATTTTAAACGATTTTCAGGGCAACACTATTTTATTGTCAAAATAGCCATCTCAAATTAGGAACATTTGTTAAAAAAAATAAACTATGAGGTAATATGATTTTTTTTATTACATAAATAAGGGCAAAAACAAGGGGGTATCTAAAAAGGGATACTATTTACAAAGATATATATAACTACAAGCCCGTTTGATGATGAGCGGGAAAATAAATAAATTTACAAAAAAAGAAAAGAAATTAAGCAGCAACGATGGTGTCATAAGCAGGTGGACAATCCATGCTCAAACCATGCTGACTCAATTTTTCGATTTCCTCAATAGAGATGGGGCAATCATAAGCAGGTAACTTGCCAACATCAACATCACCCAATTGTGAGAAATGACTGTCGAGCACATCAAGTTGTGTCTGGAAAGAGATGGTTCTGGTACTAGCTTTTTTGACACCATTCTTGTTCTCAGGAAGAGAGATCAAGAGAGATACCAAGAGTGTGTGGGTGACCTGGAAACCGGGATAGGATTCAGTGGAGTGGGCAATGCTACCATCATCAGGGATGAGATAGTCACATTTTCCTTCCCAAGGTGCATCAAGTGGTTTAGTAGGTACAGCCATGGTATCACCTTTAGCAGGGCGCAAGAAGTGACAGAGTTGACTAGACTTTTGTGTATCATGTTCGGGTTTAACGTTGCGGCGTTCTAATAATTGTAAAAAGACTTGGTTGATTTTTAAACCTTTGACAGTGGGAGCCACTTCGATTTGGAGAGGGAGGGAAGAACCCAAGGCAATGGCCTTCTTGTCCAGTGTGATACGGTACTGACACCAGTTTGAGAAATGTTTATGTGAGTCGATGGTGCTGGGATACTCATCCCCAGTGAGAACACCACTCTCGGGAAGACGAGCAAGAATGATATCTTTGACAATCTCTTCATGCAACTTGTAGCCGATGCCAGAAGCCTGTTTGTAATCCATTGAAAGAGTAAGGTTATAGTCAACATTGACCTGAGTACAGTGAACAGTCTCGGGGATACCGGAAGGTAACGGCATTTCAAAGGAGAAGCGGCTAGTGCCAGAATTTAAAAGTAGGCTTTGTTGGTTGGGAGCATCTGGTGTGGGATGTAATACCAAATTATTGGTAGTGATGTTCTTTGTTGCAGTCAAATACTTTGAATCTATAAGAGCAAATAAAATGTTAGAAAAAGGAGGGAACTTCAATTACAAAATGTTGTTTTCACTTACTCTTCAACCATTGTGTTTTCATTTTACCGTCAAAAGAGAGACTCAAGTTCTGGACCACACAGCTTTTAGCAAGAGTGATATCAACGGTGCCTCGAATGACAGGTGGGGTTTCCAAATTAGATGCCAAGAAAATAACAGGCTCTAAAAGGTTAAGCGAAAGTATCTTTGAATTTGATGATGATGTTTTACTAAAAGACCACATTTGTGATATATAATAATTAAATATATAAGATAGATAAAAAAAAGTGTGTGTGAAAAATAATAATAATAATTAATGAATAAAACAAAAAAAAAGGGGAAAATATACAAAATTAGCCTTCAGTATTTATAGTGTATTGAACCCAGGAGAACTTTAATATCGGCGATTGAAACACTACTAAACTGGTCGAGAATAGCGAAGAAGAACTTCATCATTGTGCCGATCGCATCTTCAATTTTTTGACAAATAGCTGGAGATCGCAGAAAATAGACGATATCCAATTCCCTGCTTCCATTTAAATAGAATACAATTACCAAGCATGTATTTCTACGGCTACAATCCTGTATATGATGTTGAGAAATGTAGAGTGGCATAAAATAAAAGAATATACCCAAAGTTTAAAAAAAGCAACATGACGTTTTTCGAACAGTCCATTTCCCCACAGTGGGCTATCGACCTGTGTTTAAAATCATTTGTTCTATTGGTTCAAACTTATTAGATAAAATAAGTTACGTGCATTCAAGTGGCTCTAGACAACCTTAAATTACACACACATAGCATAATTATGAAGTTTCTTTAATCCGGAAAAAAGATTTTCTTTTATAGACCCTCTCGGCCCTACCGATTCTATCAATATGGACGGCAATTCATATTTTTCCGTTTCTAAGAATCAATTTACAAAATCTTAAAAAAAAAAAGGTGCCGCTTGTTTTTGGATCTACTTGACCTGAATGTGAAAAATGAGCTAATTGTAGTACTTGGGTATTTCATACGGAGTCGAAAAAAAAAAGTGATAGATAAATAAAATGGCTAATAAAATAGTGAAGTTAGAATTAATAATCATCTAAAAGCCGATAGCCTCTCATTCGTTTTATTTTACCGTATAACTTTAAGTTGGCGAATCACTTTTTCTGGGCATTTTACCTCTGGTAAGTAAAATAAAAAAAGGCGATTCGGCCTATTTTGCACAACAATGACAAAAACGGATTAAATCCAACCCAACCTATCAACTCGTATTTACAGCCCATCAAGCTTTTTTATTTGTTCATTGGAAGATTTTCACATATTTTTCCCCCTATCTCTCACCACTGATGTTGTATATTTACATAACGATAAGCCAGATTCTATAAAAAATAATTTCTATTTAAAAAAAAAAAATGTGAATCAAAAATATAAACAACTAAAAATACTTCAATTACCCAACCATTGTTTCTTATCTTTTTGAAGACGAAAAAAAAGGAACACATCGTATTATATTACATTTTCTAAAAATAGGTTTATCAATTAAGCTCTGGGGATGATTGATATTCCTTTCATAAATCATGAGAAAAGTTTAAATATCAAATGGGAGATTTAGAGTGGCCCGTCTGTTGCGCAAGAAAATACACAAATAAGTAAGAAAGCAATATAATAAAAATCATGAGAATTAACAGAGTATTTTCGGAATAACTTCTTTAATAGACTTTTTCGATTTTCGATTTTTATATTTTTTCAATTATAATCTAATCATGAAATGGAATTTAAAGAAAAGTATTTTATCTAGTCATTAGGAGAAAAGATAATGGCTTATCAAT
>VCJJ01002352.1:193-29320 GCA_024139415.1 Backusella tarrabulga | reverse complement strand
ATAATAATAATAATAACAGCAATAAAAATAATGTATTTACAAATAAGGGTAAAAAAAAAAAAGAGAGATTTTTCTTTTTAAAAAAAGATAAAACCAGCTTATCCCCCTTGATAAAAAGTGCTTCTTTTTTAATTGTTCCAAAATGTGTAATGTAACCGACGCACATAACCCGAAAAGGTAGAACCTTCTGTGCCTATAAAAGTGTAGCCTCTGCTTGAAACAAGGCCATCCACAAGCGGAACCAAATACTTCTTCATGCTCTCTCCTGTGTGAGACGTGCGATGTTGATCCATGATACTGTTCCATGCAGGATGCTCATCGTCCAAGATATCATGGAGCGTAAATATGCAGCGTGTTGTCTGGTAAAGCTCATTGTATTGTCGTGGATGAGATGCGTCGGTCGCCAAAAAAACAAGCGTTGTTTGTTTTGATTTTGCCAAGCTTACACATCGTGAAAACAGTTCGTGTTTACTTGATATCTGGTTCAATGAATCAACTTGAGATGATGTATGTTGCTTTATCTTTTTACTGATTTTGCTTATGTTTTCTGATATCTCGTTTACAAATAATCCATCGCTTGTTCTAATTATAAATGTGTTTAGTATAAAAGAATAACAAATATATATCTGGGGGGGTTTTGCGCTTTACCGAAGATGTACACCAATAAAATTACCAGCACCGCCCAAGGCCTGAATAATCTTTTCAGAAATCTCCAGAACCGCAGGGTGTTTATAAGTGATGCTCTTTCCAAGTTTTTCTAGAAATTCCTGGTGTTCTGGCCTCCTCACTGGCAGTTTACCGGTACCAAATAAAGTTGTGAAATGAATTAATTTTTCATCGCGTACACGAAGTTGATCCATTTCTAAACTGTCTGAATACTTTCCAAGGAACTTGTGTTTAAGTGGCATATCAAAGATACGCCAATCATATCGGGATTGTCCCTTGAAGTACAAAACATCATCGATACCAAGCGTTTTCTCTAACCAATCAGGGTCGCTGAAATCTCTTGTGATAATTTTGACCTGTTGTTTTGCAAAGCTCAAGTCAAATAACTCGTCAAAAGGAACAAGTGTGTATTTTTTCTTGTTAGGACATTTTAATGGTGAATCGGTTTTTAATTTTTTGCAATTTATATCTTTATCGCGCATAATGTGTTGTTCGTGTAACCTTTCAAAAGTTCCCCATCCAAAGGCTTTGCCTAGAACAGCTCTCGGTAAAATCAATGTCCGATTGAGGTACCACGCCAATAAAATCCCATTTTCAACTAGTAAAATCTTCAGCGAAAAAGTCAAAAAAAAAGGAGGGGAAACCCAAAAAAGTACCTTGAATTAATTGATTTTGAATGCCACTATGCGTAAAGAACGTCAGAAATTTTTCATTAGGATCAAACTGTGTTGTTTTTATGTGCTGTTCTTGTCTAATAAAAGGTAACTCTTGAAAGGAATGACTGAATGACGAATAGTTGAAATGGTGATCAATAACAGTTCTTGTTACTACCGGTATTTTGGTTAGTGGTGGCGTCAAGTAGGATAGAAATAGGACAAACAATACAATGATCTTATCATGAACGACCTTGCCCATTTAATTATATGTTGATGAAATACAGAGACAGAAAGAAAAAGATGAAGAGAGCGAAATTTAATAAATAAATATGGAAAAAAAAAAAAGTAGGAGTACCAACAAAAGTGTGGTGACCCGTCCCTCCACAACATTTCTAGATCTCTCTCCTCTGGTCAATGATTATCCAATTATTGGTGTTTCAACGGAGATTTAATCGTCATTACGCATAATCATCTACTCCGCTAAACAATGGTAATTGTAAGCATTGACCTATAAAGTAGGTTATAAGTACATATACATGACCATTTTTATGAATATATTCTTTGGGTCCTTATCTTGCTGATAAAATACTTTAGGTTTATGTAAGAAAGGTACCGTTGTTATATAATTATCCAAAACAGGAAATAACCATTTATATAGGATTAATTTACAGTTAATAAAAAAAAAACCTATTTTTAATAAAAGCGCATCTTTTCAACACCACTTTAATGAAATATGATATAAATAAACACACCTGTTGATTATCAACAGCATATGAGAACGATTCAGAATAATAAGCAACAATATGTGCTTTTCTGCTAGGTATCAATAAGGGAGTTTATAAATGGTTTTCTTTTTTTTTCACTCAGTTTTAAAAATGTCTGGTATCTTTTTGTGAAAAAGAGGCTATTTTTTGTCAGTTGAGGCTGTTTTTATTTTTAAGATCTTTTTTGTTACAAAATAATATCATTATTTTGTAAAACAAGAGTTATTTCTATATATATTCCTAGCTATAGATCTATCAATAAAGCGAGACTCTCTTTGTTTGATATCCACGCCTTTTATTATTACTTTTTTATGATCTGCTTACGATGGATTTTGATTGGCTTTTGTTTATAAATAATACATTCTTGGCAAAATGAACATTTTAAAGTTAGTATAAAATAAGATGATTCAAAGGAGGTGGCTAAGGTTTCTTGGCAATTGTTCCATATACATTTGAACTAGAACGCCTTTTTTTTTAATAATAACAAAAAAAAATAGCGAAATCAATTATGTTGCCTTTTTTAAGAAAATGAGAAATACTTTCAAATTATCGAGAAAAGGCTGATGAGGGATAAAAAACGAGTTAAGAGACTTGGTTAATGGTGCTATAACACTTCCTATACGATCAAATAATACGCTTATGCTTAAGAATCTAAACGGATCCTTCTTATCATCAGCTTTATTAACTAGGGATGAAAAGCATTTGTACGAAAATGGTCGTTTATCTTGGTCCCAATATCCAAATATCCAAATTAATACATAGTAGGTATAAGAGTTTTTCGATGGCATAATACCAGTGTAAGATCACTGGATGGCTCTGCCATTGGGGAAACCATTGCCAGAAGTCTTGGTCGCTCTCAATTTACCACATTGTGCCTATTGCTGATGCTCTTGCAAGCATGAACCCTTGGGTGTCTTCGAATTTCCAAGTACTGTGCCGTCTGTTAAATCTTATCAAAGACTGCCACTCGGACCAAGAAGCACAAAGATGACTCAAGGAATGGAAGGATGCCAGCATTAATTAACTATTATTCTTAATTATATCTCCTTCATTGTATATATTTCCTCACATATTGCTTTTATATGTACACCATAAAAAAGAAAAGCAATGCTTATGAATATGAAATATATCCACTGGTCTCATCTCATTCAATATATGTGTTTACAATTATAAATATTTAAATGGTAGTAATTTGTTTAGATGGTTATTAATAGATAAATACACATCAAATGAATGTGCCCTGTTATCGGAACAATACTAGATTGGACACCAGCAGCAATTACCAAAGTGGCGGCAACAAGAGAGATCTTCATTATTATCGTATGAATATATGAATAAATGAAATGATGAAAAAAAAAAAAGGCGTGTTAGAACTTGACGATATTTATATTTATTATTATTTTGTTTTTGATGATCATGATTTCTCGGTCTTTCGAATTAAAAGTTTGATTTAACTTATTGACAAGATCATCTGGTTCTCTAGAAACGAGATCCCCGGTTTAACTAATTGAAAAATAAAACTCCTTTTAGAAGTGTTGGGTAGAAGAAGCTACAGAAAAATGCCAAATCCCTTTTTTTTTTTATTAATTGCAGTGAATCACTTTGTATAAATTTATCGATCTCGTTTGTAGGTTGACAGCAAAAAATGTTGTCTACGCTTCACTATCGAAGCACATTTTATTTAATTTAACCTAAAATATCATCCAGCCATGCCTCATCATCTTGCTCCTTCTTGTTTTGCACTGCTGGTTTCTTAATTGAACCTGGCTTCGGTAATGCTTTATTGATAAAATGTATCTGTAAGATGATTATCGCCTTTTTATTTTTCACGCGCGTTTTTTTACCTTTTTTTGTTGGCACTGGCTGGCTATGTTTCACATCTACAGATCGAGATAAAGTTAATCACAATAAAGACAAACTCAAGCTCAACTCACCCGCAGGTTTTGTTTCTAGCGATAATAATTGATCCAATTCGTCAATTTCTTTATCCTTCTTTATCGGTTTAACATGATTTGAGCCATCATTACGCAAGTAAATCCCATCCTGCTCCTTTTCAATCACTGTCTGCTGCTGCTGAGACTTAAATAACACGTAACCTTTGCCATTTTTGCTGAATGCAGGAACCATTGGCTTATCGAGCACAACGGGATGATCATTTAATGCACTTTGAACCTAAAAGCATGCTATTGTTACTATTATCCACATTATTCCCTTTTATCTGCCATGAATTACCAATTCATCTTCATCGCTTGATAAATCCAATACCAATCTAGTGTCTACAGCTGCTAATATCGATTCAAAACTGTTAAAGTCAACTTCCATGATATTTTTATGAAGCTAAAAGGAATAAAAGAAAAAACATTAGAGGGTGGATTCTCTCTCTTTCTATAATTGTATGTACAATGCCTCCACCTCTTATACTCACTTGGTTTTGCTTTTTTAAGCCCTCGTCGTTAAATAATTGCTCGTCTTTAAACTTGAAAAAACTTGACCCGGTGTTGTCGTCTAAGATAACACTTGTAAGATATGGCAAATAATAGTAAATAAGCCCATAATATGCAATACCATTCTCTTCAAGCATAGCAACCAAATCCGTTGTTTCTCTATCTATGCCCATTTCCGCATCTCGCTGGATGGCCTCTTTTTCATATATTCGTTAATTGTCTACTCTCGAAATACACACATAAATAGAAATAACCTTGTTCTGATTCTTCTCTATATCGATCGACATTGGATTGGATTTTTCTCTTTGCAAATTTAGTCTGCACTTTCTTTCTTTCTTCTTTGTCTTCCTCAGTCTCAACAATCTCACCATTTCTTCTTCGAATCGAATTTACACCCAAGCCTTTATCCCGTGCCGCCTTTCGGCGTGCGTCTGCTACTTGTGAGGCAGCTGCATCTCCTTGCTGTTTTTTACGTGCTTGATAACGACGGGAGTCTTTTGCTTTGTGCTCGTCTGGTCGCATTTTTACTGATAAACACGCAGAGTAAATCGCCCTTTTGGTTTTGTTCGAATAAAAAAAACCGTCACACGATGAAAGCTGCTTTAATTTGTTGTCAGAAATCAAGTGATGCCTATGCCTTTTTAGATCTTTTGAAAAGCCTTGCACCTATATATCCAAGCTGTAATTACACACAGTGTCAGTCAACACAAGTGCTTGATGTGTTATTTAAAACTGATATTGCGTGTTGCTTATAGGCTCATGGATGACTTTGATGGGCATAACATTAATGCCAACCCAACAATGTGCAATGGTGAATATTATCAAACTGTAGATACAATCCATACAAAAGGACAATATGGCAAGTGATTTTGATAGACAAGAAAATACATATATAGTAAATCACTCGAAGAACTCAAAAACAAGTCTAGTTAAAATATAGTTGTAAATGAATAAATCAAAAGTGTTACATTGTATTGTATTGTATAAATAAGTAAATGATAAATAAAATGGATGAATATGAAAGCATTATATCAATCGACGAAACAAGTCGGTATTGTAAACTGTGGTGTCTGATGAAGGGAGGGTCCACACCATGAGTTCGCGTTGTTCTCTGGTAAAAAATACAGGCCTGAATTCTAATGAAGCATCTTGGGTTTTCCTTGTAATATTTTCCCTGAAAAAGGTACATGGCCTTTTCCATAGCCAGATAGACATTGTGTTTACTGTTGCAAATGTAATCATATCACTTAAAAAGCAATTGAAATCAAAAAAGGGAATTACTTGTTTCTGATACATCAAGCTATAGCCCTGAGGAATGTATTGGTCTCGACGCTTTCCCGACAGCGGAAGCACTTCATCCAGTACTAAAATATCTTCATATTGTCCTACATTGACGAGCTCATTACGGGCTTCCACTTCCAAGAGAGTCCAGTTGCTATCGGATGTTCCTACCGCTATTTTGATTGGATCTTGCCGATTTGGTATATCGCAGAGCACTTTCCACAGTCTGAGCCGGTGAAAGGGTTTACTTGAAAGAAGAAAGTTGTAAATTCCGCGATTAAGCAAGAGCAATTGTGTAGACACAATGGCTCTACTTTTCAATATATTTCTGGTCGACTCTAAATCTTGCTCCATGCAATTCATCAAGATGACACTGAGCACTTCCCATGGCAAATGTGTCATTCTGGTACTCTTGTTTTCACAGAAAAACCGCTATTCATATCACTTGGTAACAACAACAATAGTTTTAATACAATAAAGAGGCAGATGACTTTGACAGTCCCAATCAGCCTATATTTTTGTTTTTATTTCTAATTTTGGAAGTAGATCAAAGTAAACGCCAGGCTGGTAAACGCACCAGTGAGAGATATTACTTTTAATTCTAATGATGTTTTATCAAAGTGATCTCTCAACTTAAAATATCCAATCAACAAATACTGTGCCTTGAAATCTAGTAACAATAGTACTTGCAGAGCTCTGCAAGTTCAAGCTAAACCGCCATTTTCTTTCTCTAAATACTTACCCGATTTTGCACGTAAAAGTTCCAAGCCTAAAGCCATTTACAAGTTATATTTGACGAAAATAATGATCTAACCAACGCTTCCTAGCTCTATGACATTACCTTTTAAGCGATTTTAACTCGTATAGTCTACATGACCATCGTTTTGTTCGGAAGACACACCAAAAGGTAGACATTAACTGTTCGATTCTTTAAATGTTTTACCTGAGAGAAGTTTCATGGAAACAAACCTTGAGTATAAGGCAAAGATATCCATTATCCCCATTGCATATGGACTAAAAGTAGACCATATCTATCATATATCAAAATCACAAAAGAAAAGCTATACATTCAATAAAAGACTTTTTTGCACTAAAATAAAACGTAAAAGAAATTAAGTCTATTTTTTTTAGATATTTGGCGAATTTCTTATGCTCCGCCGCCTATTTTAGCAAAAGGCCTAGATTTGAAGAGGGGAAGTAACGTAACCATCTGTTGTTTTTACAATAAAATAGCATCCTTGCTATTCCATTTTAATCATAAAGTTTAATAAAAGATGGCTGTTCCTTGCGTCGAGCAACTTATGATAGCCATGCTAACCGATCTGTGGAACCTGACCAGAACCACTCTGGTCTTTCCGGTACGAAAGTAAATTAGAATATGATTGCTATGTATTCGCAGAATAACCATATGCCTATTTTTATTAATTTAGTTAATGAGTGAAATGATAAAAGTTGTATACCATTTGTAAAAGCATTTGATGTGATAATAATTGTAATAAGGGGGAAGATCATTTATCCGAAATTCAAATGTATATACGTGTATGTAATCGAAGGCAAGGTACCATTTGCTATCATTATCAATATCAGGCTATAATTGGCGATAGAGAAAGAAAGATAGGTTACTGTTGTATCAAGTTGAATAAAAAAAATGGCATATAAACAAAATGAAAACGCGTTATTTGCATTCTTTTTACTATAAAAACCAGTTTTAGGAACAGAAAAGGGGGAGAGCCCTTTATTTCAAATTAAAGAATGGATTACTCTCTTCTTGGCAGTTTATAATAATAAAATATTATTATTATGATATTACATATATATTATTAGTATTGGAGTCCAGACTTACAAATCAATAATTTACATAAATGTTCAAAATGATGGATTTGATTTCCGATTGTTTATTTTCTTTTTTCTTTTCTCCTTAATAATAATTATTTATTTAAAATGCAAAAACCGGCAGTGAAGAGTGCAACTGAAGACGAGGTAAATAAATACGCTGTCTTCTTTATTTGCTTATTATTTTTTATAAAAAAAAAAAAATCAAAATGTTAATTGTAGTACACAGTTGTCTAACATTGCTGCTCATCTCGAACATGTCAATAAAGTATTGAAATGGTCCATTACTGATCTAGAGACGTTTATTCTTACGCTTAAAGCAAGGTATAAAACAAGCGTATAATACAATATAGTATATATTAATAGCAACTAATGATGATAATCTAGAGTATCAGCAGAAGAGACCTATTGCACCGCCCTTTTAAAAATCAACCGATTGCCCAATACTGATTATCAGAGATACTTTGGCGATGATTATGTGCCCTGTTTTCAAAAGGCAGTACAACAACATCAACAGTGTGTGGATAAAACAATAAGCGGAAGAAAGGACTTTATTAGTATAATGAAAAGTCAATTGGAACTATTATCAAAAGTCAAGGTATTGCTTTATTTTTATTAATTAGGCCCAGTAATTATTTTTATTGTTATTTTTAATAATTAATTAAAAATTATACATAAAAGGACTCGTTAGAGCATAGACGAAAAAAAGTAAAGACCGTGTTGAGTGAGAAGAATGCAAACTATGAAATGTTTCGTACAAGAGATATAACAAGAGTAAGCCGTTGTCATTGCTTTCTATTCTTATCTTGTTACTAAAAGCAATGTTTATAAATAGCTTCATAAAGCTTATTTTAACAGATGCGCAGAATTTGCTTTTGCACAGCAGCAAGAAGAAGCTCAAAATGATCCAAACCATCTCAGCCCTGTTATCGGCAGAGCATCTTCAGATGAGCCCAGACCTCGAGTATCGAATGAAAGTCATACAAGAGACCTTGACTCTAGTTCAATTCACTCAACACTGGGATCTTCACCGTCAGGTAAAAAGGGCATGTCGAGCTTTATCAACCAAATGAAATCACAGTTTGCTACCGTCGATCCTTCTAAACAAACAGTTCGATTTTCAAAGTTAAAAAAAGAAATAACTGATGCAGGTAAACAGACGTCTTTGTACATATGCAAAATACATCTGTTATACTTATGACGTAATATACTATAGATCATGAATATAGACAAGGTGTGCGTATACTCGAGTTTTTAAGGAAGAAACAGACTGAGACATCCGTTCATGCAATGAGAGTAAGTATATATATATTTGTGTGTGTGTATGCTGATTTTTTTTATAACTGTTCTTATTATTAGCATGTAGAGGCCATTTTATTTGGAAAAACAGATGCAATAAAGAATATCCTCATCACTATTTCCAGTCACGAGCAAGCTATTCTATCGGTTGAACTGGAGGTAAGATATATATATATAATAAGAAGAGTATGATGGAAAGCAACTAAGCCCGCATAATATAAAACAGGCGGTAAAGGAATCATTGGACTGCTATACAAGTTTGGATGATCAGCAAGACTCAAAGGTCTTCTTCAGTGAATACGAAAAAATGGGTTTTACAAGACCAAAGCAGATTTATTACGAAAATTATTATTATGGTGTGTGTAAGGATGTACTGTTTGGATCAAGTTTAAGTGAATACACCAATGAGCATCATCGTACGGTACCTTTGATTGTGACCAAATTGATTGGGCAGTTGGAATCACTGGGTGGTTTGGAACGTGAGGGAATCTATAGAATATCAGGCAGACAGTCGAATATTGACTTGTTAAAGAACGAGTTTGAAAAGGACGAAGAGACCGTGGAATTAAACTCGAAATTTGATGTGTTCACAATTGCTTCTGTGCTAAAGGTATATCTTCGAGAGTTGAAACATCCCTTGTTTCATTTTCCTATGCAAGACCGTATGGAATACTCAAGTAAGTAAATAACATAATTCCTTCAATCCAATTTATTCATTTTGATTTCTTTTCTGTTAGAAATACAAGATGTGAATCTTCGAAAAGTATCCCTTTTAAATAAACTAGCGGAGCTCTCCAAGCCGCAACGAGATACATTGCAAGTAGTCACTGCTCATTTATCAAAGTAAGTTGAACGTCCCTACCTGTTCTTATACTTGATTATGTTCACAAGTCTAAAATTTGAATCATTCACAGAGTAGTGAGCCATTCTAAAGTCAATAAAATAACCATGGAAAATCTATCACTACTTTTTACACCTGCACTCTTTCATGATCATAACCAGGTGGAGAATCATGGTGAATGGTATTCTGATAGGGTACTAGAAGACCTTGTACATGATCATGAAACACTATTCCCTCTTGCAGAAAAACAGCAACAACAGCAACAGCAACAGCAACAGCAACAGCAACAGCAGCATTGTGATTATGCAACAATAGGTACAACTGAAAATAGTGAAGCAAACTCACCCACCACTTATGCCAGTAGCATTTCAAGTACTCGAACAAGTGTATGCAGCACACCAACAAACTCCAGTCCAAAATTAAACAAGACATCATTAACCAGAAGCAAATCTATTAGTGTTCGAAAACAACCACCGCCTCCACCTCCTCCCGAAACATCGGCAGAAAAATTTATAAATCAACAATAAAACATCCATTTATCCAAATATAAATATTGTTGAGATGCCCCGTTTGTTATTTTCCTTAATAAGTTTGGTTTTTTTTTTGGAGGTTTTATGTTTATTGTTTTTCATCATCATTTTTGTGTAATCAAACCTTTTATGGAAAAGCCGTTTATTGTTTTTAAAAGAAAAGGTGTTACGAATGTTTTATCAATATTTTGTCAAGAAGTGAAATGTGACCTCCTCCTCCTCCCCAACAAAATGATGGTTTCTGTTGTGTCAAATTAGAATATCAAGATTGTACTGCGTTAAGTGTTTTATTAACTATTACTATTATTAAAGAATTATCAAGAAAAAAGGGGAGACATTTTTTAAATACAAAAAAAAAATATACAATGAATACAAAGGAAATACTAAAAACTTTTTTTTTAGCAAAAAGAAAAGAAGGAAATTATGACATTATCATTGTGTTGTTATGTTCATCCAGGATATTCTGCAAGGCATTTAATATTGAATTTAAACCAATTAAATAACCATGGTCTGGCTCGGTTGGTTCATGTTGAGGCGGGCAAGTCATGAGGCTATAATTATCATGAATTTCACGGCGAGTAACACATCTCGCAAAATCAATGAGTCTGACATCAACATTATTTCCCACATTGTCGCCATCGTAAACAATAAAGAGACTTGAGCCATAGAAGCGATAACCTGGTAATGATTGGATTAAACTTGATAGTCGATGCAGCTTGTTTATAAATTCGGGTATTAACTCCACTAATAGTCGTATTCCGTTGTGGAAAAAGTAATACAATGCGTCTTGAAACGATTGAGGTGTCAAGAGTCGTCCTGCATATTTGTCCTGAGATACAAATTTACTCTGATTCGCTTTAAACACCTAAGGTAATTCCATTGATTCCATTGATTGAAAGAAAAATATATATATAAAAAAAAAAGAACGTTTTGTTTGCTTTATTATTATTGTGTCTATACTCATGTGTGCAATTATTTTTCTTTTTAATATGATAAAAAAAAGACAAACAAATGATAAAGATAGTAAAAAAGATAAACCCCCTCTTTTTTTGATCGGCATAATTTAAGATAAGAAAAAAAAAGAAGCCGCATAGAGAGAGACAGAGATAGAGAGATAGAAAGAGGTATAGAGATTAAAAGACATATATACATTATACATGTATAC
The DNA here is from genome assembly GCA_024139415.1 of Backusella tarrabulga. Taxonomy (NCBI): domain Eukaryota; kingdom Fungi; phylum Mucoromycota; class Mucoromycetes; order Mucorales; family Backusellaceae; genus Backusella; species Backusella tarrabulga. Next base: position 17,841 of record VCJJ01002352.1, on the reverse strand, counting down.
ATAACATTATAATAGTATTACCTCCTTTATCTTTTTTGTTATCATAATAAAAGAAAAATCATATAAATACGAAAAAAAACATAATATTTACCTGCATTCCACATAGACGAACACCTAATTGACGACTTGTTGATTCTTTACACTTTAATGTCTGGCTCGCAATCTTTGCAGGTGTGGCATAAACCCCATGTTGTCTTGTTCCCATCTTTAAATCGAGCATACAGGATTTTCCAAGATCAGCCGTCAGGTCTTCCAATATAATGAATTCCTGTACGAGTGAATAAGTATCGGCTTTATGTCCCAAGGTAAAGTAATCCATGTCTTCGCCATCATGGATATCCGGTGATCTTGATTTATTTAATGGTGAAGGGGTATAAGGGTAGCTACTACCACTTCCCTTTAAAGATGAAGCAGAACTTGATCTAGAAAGAGATGAGGGTGGCGGTGATGATTTACGCTGTCCCCATTGCCTTCTTTTTAGCGTGATTTGCTGCTGCGGTATGCCACCCACTAAACACATTGAACCCATATAATGTGGCATGAAGGGTAAAAACTGAGAATGATATTTTAATACATCCTCATAAAATATTCTTTCTTTTGTATTGGTCACAGCTTTACATATCGCCCGCTTGGATGGTAAGCGGAACATGGAGACGTGACCTCCTACTTTGTGTGTAAAGGGTTCAAGTGTAATTGTCTTGTCAGATCGATGTAATTGTGGTCTTTCAGTTGTAGCCATGTTATTATTATTGGAAGGGGTGAATGAAGCAAAGAAAGAAAAGAAAAAAGAGGAGAGAAAAAGAGAAAGAGAAAGAGAAAGAGTGATAGAAATTAAAAGAAAAAAAGGAAATTTATAGTTCCTGAAGTTTTCAAATTTACTAATTAATTTAAATGCCGAAGTTTTCGCATCTTTAAAAGATAAATGTATGTGTAAGTGTTTACTATTTATTATTAATTCACATAATGCGTTCATTTTGCTGTTCAAAGGTATATTGTATTTATAGATATATATATATAAAAGGGGAAAAAACTATATTACTCTTTCCTTTTCTTTTCATTAGAAAAAGAATATAAACAAAAAATAAAGGAGGAAGTGAAAAAGAGGAGAAAATTAAGATGAAATAATAAAAAAAGAGGGAGGGGATATTTTTGGCTTTTTACATTTCCATTTCTTCAGTTGCTGACATTTTCACAGGGTCTCGTGTTTGTGCACCCGCCACACCAACCACCCGAAGTCGATTTAACCAAATCTCTGCACGGTCAATGGTATCTGAAAAGACCAAAGTGACGGATTTAATCATCTCGACAGATTCACTACCAAAAGTCAAGAGCTTGATTGATGTTTCATTATCGGTTGATCCATTGTTTAAATTGGCCCAACGGGAAGGCAAAGCCAAGATAAAGCCACGAACAGCCTGTTTTGCTTGTTCTGGTAATCCCGATCCAGCATACTTTGAAACTACTTCTACTACTTTCCGCAGTGTGTTCACAATCTCTTTCTTGATTTGCCCCAGTGCCGATGCAGCTGACTCTTGGGTTGCAACTGAACGCTCGGTTGATTTGGCTTTTGCTAATGAGACCAAAACACTTTGAAGTAATGAGATCTGTCGCTCAATATGCTGTGCAGCATACTGTTTGATTTTTTTTGTGAGTCATATGGTCTCTTTTTTTTTAAACTTTTTCTCTTCCCCATTTCTTTACCTGTAACCAAGTCAAACAATAACGCAGACACTTCATACTTTCTTCACTTACCACTGCAGCTGTCGTACCAGCGGCAGAAGAGGCGTGCATGACAATTTGATGCCATTTACTACGAATATGAGGCTGTCTATGACGACTAGACTTTGCAATTGTATAAGGTCGATGGGGTGAAGTTGATCGAGAGAGAGGTCGAGATTTCAAACCACCTTTGTACAAATTAAGTTAGTATTGTTTTTTTCTTTACATGTGTATATGACATGTTACAAAACATGTACATACTTTCATCACGTGAATCTCTTCTTCGTCTCAAGCATTCATTATCTTCGAGTGAGGTACGAGCAAGAGCAGCTAACATCAAACCATCTTCGTCTTCCTCTTGTTGCTTTGGTGTAACGTAATTTGGATATCGCTCCTCCAACTACACACAAAAGAAATGTCAATAAAAGCGAAATTGCATTATTTCTAAAAGATGATATGATACCCTATCCAATTGTCTGCAACCCCATTCATCCACACCAGTGGACATGGCGTGCTTTTCTAATTTATCGTAAATTGGTGCAGCAAAAGATTCTACCATTTCAGCACCATACTTCACAACCGAGCTTGAGTTTTTCGAAGTTTCATAAGCACGTAACGCCGAGTTTACAAGTGGGATATTAGATACTCTGTGTATAAACTGAGGTGGTTTTGATTCATCTTCTAAAGTTGTAGTTGATTCGCTTGAAAATGAAAATCGTTGCTGTTCAAGGTAGGGTGTGCTGAGAGGTGAACTGGGTGTGGTGGAGGGTGTTGAAAGAGGTGGTAAAATTATTGGAGATGGGTTGGCTATAGATATGTATATCAGCAAGAGAATGGCTTTTTATTTATTTATTTGCGTTTGTATGTACCTTTTTTTGCTGATGAAATACGTGCCATATCGCCTAGTGCTTCGGCGGCTATCATTACATCACTGTCCTCTATTTTGGCAGTTTCAGATGAATTTACAAGCTGTGTTATAGACATGGGCGAGCTTTGACTCATTTTATTTTATGTTATTTATATATTAAAGGTGAATAGGAATAGATAAAGAGAAGGAAAGAAAGAAAGTAAAGAAAAAGAAAAAAAAAAAGAAAGTGAAAACACTGTTTTATTTTTTTTGGGGGAAAAACAAGAATGGACATAAAGGGAAATTCTCATGTGAAACAATCATTTTCACGTGTGATCAAAATGCGTGAACATTCTAAAGCACTTCAACATATGGTTAAAAAGCAATTCCTTATCTTTTGTATCCTTTTCCGTTTGACTGTTTGATAAAATACCACATGATGATAGTATGAACTAGTGTTTAAAATGTATATTTTTCTTATCTTTCAGAAAAAAAAAGATAAAAACCTGTTTATTATTTTGTTTATTATTAATTTAAAAAGAACCCCATATTTTTTTACCATTTTTCATCTCGGTTTTTTTTTTTCATATAAAAAAGGGAAGAAACAATCACTTAACTTTATTCTCATTTGATCGAATTATAGTTATTCGTATAAAAAAATGCATGGCTTTTTCTTCTTTGATTTTTGGTAATAAAAACGCTAATAGGAGAACTGATCCAAACATCAAAAATCGATGACTTGTTACACATGCAATCCATTATCACAAGTTGACTTTGTAGATTCACACCAGAAGTGAATGAAACCATTTTCTTTGTTTGTTTATTTATTTGCTGGCATAAAAAAGGAGTATAAATGTGTACGACAAAGCTCTATGTTATGCGTAAAAGCTTGGTAAATGATGTGTAAAGCGAAGGTGTATATAGCAAGAAAAGATAAAGTGAGAAAAAAAGCGTTAACTATCGACCACTCTCATCGGTGATTATAAAGCGAGTAGGGCTTTAAAAAGCGTACTTTTTTTCTAAGTCTTTGTAAAAATCCAGAGCTTGGGATTTGAATGACAGAATTTGATATATTTAATTGAAAGAGCATAGTATTAGCTTTCTTGTTACCACATTAAAAGGATATATCAATATGACTATGATCATGAAAAGTCTAGACTTTTAATATGAGCAATTGGTGTTTATTTATCTATGTCCGTATTTTAAGGTCTAAAACTGCACTACTTTATTTTAAAAAGTGTATATGTCTAAATATAATAAATATGCAAGATAAATGAATAAAGTAGTTATAAAGAACTTGTTTTTAGTTCTCCAAAACGAGTCTATATTTAGGCTTGCCATCTCTAAAATCCTGTACAGCTTCATTGCACACTTTCATAGGATATTTCTGAATCCATGGTTTGACGTCATGTTTAGCAGCAAATTGAAGCATATCTTCAATCATACTAGGAGAACCAATTAAAGAACCAACAAGAGCAATTTGTCGGCATGCAAGTAATATGGCGGGGATTCCTTTGAGTGCACTTTCAGGAAGAGCAACCATAATAAAATAACCGTTGGTATCAATCAAGTTGAAGTACATTGCCCCTAGTAATGATCATTAGCACTCTTGTTTAATTCATGTGCGTAGATAATGGATTATTACAATTGAAATCATCAGATATATGTGTAGCAAGGATATGAGTAAAGGTTCCCATATGAGGCTTGAGTTGCTCGGGGTCATTAGTATTGACATATTGATGGCATCCAAGTGCTTCGGCATCAGCACGCTTTCTTTCGGAACTAGAAAGAGCAACTACTTCAGCGCCCATAGCCTTGGCCCTATTATTTTAAAGAGAGAACAAAAAGGGGGCGGTAAGTATCATCGAATGCCATAAGTTTAATGTATATTTACCACTGGACAGCGAAATGACCAAGACCACCTATATTAGTCACAAAAATAAAGCATTTAGGATCGATTAAAAAAAATAATCTTATTCCGCTTATCGATATAACTTACCAATACCAATGACACCGACCTTACTCTCGGCAGTTACATTATAACGTTTAAAGGGAGCATAGGTAGTGACACCAGCACAGAAGAAAGTAGCAGCCACTTCGTTGGTCATATTATCAGGAATCTTGAAAACAAAGCGTTGATGGCCTCTCCACTTATCAGCGTAACCACCATGAGCTTTATCGCCATTAGGATACTTGCTATTGTAAGTCATGATACAACCCTTTTGGCATAAATTTTCTTCTCCATTGTTACAATCCTTGCAGTCTAAACAAGCACCACTTTGTGCACCAACACCCACACGTTGGCCCACTTTGATGTGCTTGACATTAGCACCAACACGAGTAGCAGTACCTACAATTTCATGACCAGTGACGCAAGGGTAGTCGGTAGGTCCCCTAGATGAAAAAATTTTTTTGTTGTTAATATCATTCCTAAATGAGTCAAAACTGTATAAAAAGAAATACTACCATCCAGAATCCATAGTATGGATATCAGATCCACAGATACCACAGTGTGAGATATTCATCTCAATAGTATCTTCATCGAATTCTTTCAATGCCAGTTTGGTCCATTGAAGAGGTAATCCTTTACCGGTGGCAGCCCAACCATGGAATGTATCGCTTGACATGTTTGCCTTTTTTTTTATATAAAATAATGATAGGAAGAATAAAAGATAAAACTGGAGGTATCAATTAAGTTTTAATTTATAAACTGTCAAATCGTCGTTACACGACGAGGTTTTTATACAGCGATTTTAAATTTACACCCTGATGAAAAGTTGATTTCTAATCATAATGGCTTACTAAAAAAGTAGAAGAAAGAGCCAACTTTGCCTTTTAATATACCAACCATTACTCTAATTCGCTGTTTTTCTTTGTAAAATGGTCTGTTAAGCATGTATTCTATTACTATTAAGCTTATGGCCCTTTCTATTTTCATTTTCCTGTTCCTGAAACAAAAGCAGGTATGAAAAAAGAGAAAGAGTCGGTTGAATGAATGAAACTGTTTTCCCGCTTAGGTTCATTTTATTTCAATCTCCATTTTATAGTTTGGAAATAATGCAATCTCGATCGTTATCTTTATAAATATTAATAAATGATTCGTCACTGCAAGCCTCATGGTTTTTTTTAAATAAAAAAAAAGTACAAAATGCCGAGGAATAAAATACACGTGGATATTTTTATATCATTAAAAAAAATCTATAATATTTTGATAATAAGTAAAATACAAACAAATGGACCAAACTAAATTTGTTATAATAAAGGTGATAATGTTTCCGAGAATATGGAGGTGTGAAAATAATCGGTATATGATATTTTTTTTTAAATATCATTTCGAAATCCTCTGAAATAAGTATTGCCCACACCGCCTATACCAAACGCAGGACCAATACGTGCTATTCTAGCAAATGCACTCTTCAAATATTCCTTTCTAATTAATTGAGTGCGTTGTAGCTTGCTGGCCTCTGGTCGGTTGTACAGATCAAGAGCATAAAGGTGAACGGGTGTGCTGATAAACTGAACGGCAGCAGGAGACACAAGTTGAGCCACTACTGTTGCTGTCTTTCTAGCTGAAATCCAGTCATTTTTCTGTAGCCAATCTGCAACAAGTGAGGGTGCATTGAAGCTGGCAGCGATTGTGAGCGAATCTCTGGCTGCGAACAAAAAGTAACTCAGCTTTGGAAGTGCTCTGCTAGCAGAGGCACCAAACATGCGAGTAAACTGCTGATCCTTATATATACACAATCCCATATTTATCAATGTTGTTCCCAGAAATTTATACCATGATGATGTTGATTGCTCAACCCCATACTGTTCACAGGTTGTATCGATGATATTGGCAACAGCATAAGTACTGAAATAAAGTCCAAGAACAAGTTTGAATTGTGGTGAAGCTGTAAACGTGAGAGGCTGGGTGGCAAAGGTGCGAAGACCATATTTTAATCCATCTCCTAACTTACGCTTTCCATTCAAATTTTCAATGATTGATCTAGGTTTATGATATTAATATTGTATATACATACCTTTGATTCTATTGCTTATATATATGATAAAACGTCATCTCCTTACCTATCTACGATAGCGATAAATGGTGCAACCATTGACGACGATGCTGCTGCTGAACAAATATCAACGCCATACAATTTGAATAACTTCTCGCTGGAATATTTAACTTCGCTTTTTGCTGCCATGTTTTGAATAAGAGAAGAAAAAGAGATTGAATATTAAAGGTATCGTGGGAAATGGATTTGTAGCCTTTCTGAATTTAAGTGCCGAGCTGCGATTAGCCAATCAAAGTTGACGTGACTCTATGTTACAATGTAGATTTTATTCCATCACTTTTTTTATCTTATCTTTATAAACATACAAAATCTTTAAAGGAAAATTAAGCTTTTGTAATGCAAATAAACCTTTTTTTTTTTAATATTAGAAATCATGCATTGAATTCTTGCCGGAAAAAGAAAATGAGAAGGCGTTAAAGATTCTACAAAACGCGAAAGTTCTTGTAATGCTAAACTTTATTTTTTAGCCTCAAAGGAAACTAAAAGCGAGATTAGACGTAGTTTAGATAGTAATATCCTGTTTAAAATCAAAAGATAACTAAAGTATAGTTGTTCTTGTCGATTCATAATATTTTTGGTACCTGGGTGTATCATTAATAAGCGTACACTCGCATATGAAAACTTGTATTGTCAAGTTTCCTTTCTTTGTTTCTTAAAACCAAGTATTGCCGTGGGAAAATGCAGAGATAACGACTGCTTGGAGTGGTTGATTAACGGCTTTTGAGATACGCTAGACCATCATCTTTCTATTCAAAAACAAAGGCTGATTTAGCGACTCGGGCTACACTTTTAAACTATTAAAAAAATGCCCTCATAGAACCAAGATCGAACAATTTTTCCTTAAAGAAAATTGTTTTAATTTAGATTATTTCCCGAGTAAAATTGAATTATATAATACACCTCTTTCATAGCGACTGGAAAGTGGTACCTGCATTAAAAGCTGACAATCGAACCAAGCTAAAATGATTGATCCCAGTGAAGGACATAGACTTAAAAGATTAACCTTACTCATTACGTCGTTCAGTATGAGAGTGATAAATGTAGAATATGCGTTGATTTTCTATTAATCATTAAGATGCGCATTTGAATAATGAAGGATATTAGCATCAATAAAAACTATCTCTGTGACCAAAAACATGAATGATAAGCAACCAAAATAGATTCTATGATGGTATTGCTTCCACAGCATATATTGATCACGTTCTGTTTCTATACGTGATCATCTATGAACACGAAAGTTTAATAGCCATATTTGGTTCCTCCACATTTCCCAAAACGCAAAACCATGGACTACTGCTGAGCATCTGCTTCTTTTTTTATAATCTCTTTTTTGTATTTATTGTTAATTAAAAAAAAACAATGGGATGGTTTAAGCCAGGTGTACCAGAGTACCACAATTCTTTTGAAAAAGAGTTTCAGAAGCAAACTCATAAAGGATGGTTCGATATAAACGATATACTAGTGTGTGCAACACATGGTAAAATATATGCCGTTCATAAAAGAAGTGGAGACCGATTATGGAGAACCAAGTTTCCTTCCTCTCGAAGAACAGTATCTCTCTTTGTGACCGACTATAATAAGCTGATAGCTCGTGCAAATGGAAGAACAGCATGTATCGACATGATGACAGGAAGTATACTTTGGATGAATGAGATGAAAGTAAGCTTCTTTCGCTGTTGCCTTTAGACCATAAGGTGTTGTTGTCATTTCATTGATACCATTGGTTTTCAGGGCTTTGGCCTTTATGAAGTATCCGTGAGCATTACATGCAGCAAGTATCTCTCATTAAAGAACTACCTTCCTAAATCAAACAAGCAAGCACACCAAGGTAATATGGAAGAATCTATTGTATTGGGTAGTTCAAAAGGAAAGGTCATGGCGATAAACAGCGAAACAGGAGATCAAATCTGGAAATATAACTGTCCTGGTGGGCGGTACAATATTCCTGTCGTAGTTGTTGATCCGCCCAATCCCAGTTATCGAATCCGCGAGCAACTAATTTATGTTGGTGCTGGACAATATGTATACTGCTTAAATGCAAATGATGGAGAGGTAGTGTGATGTAGACAAGTTTCAAATGCTAAAATAGGATGGAATTATATGACATTGGCGACTCCCTGAAGCTCTCGTCTTGCTTCTGAAGCTTATTCTGCATTCAGCCAAAACCCAGTTGCTCAGGCACACCATCGTGAAAATGAAGAAGCGAAACGAAGCAGTTAAATAAGATAATCAGTTTGGGCATGATATGATATAAAGTTGCTCATAAATTCGTTTCCTTCATTTGTATTTTTAACATTCTGCGTGAAATAAATGATTTCTCTAAACATTATAAAAAACATTGATCAGAGTTCAGAGTTCAGAGTTACTCTGGATCTTTAACCAAGAGCACTTAAATCTGCATAAACTATTCCTTTTTAAAATAGCAGCCTAAAAGTTAAAAATAGAAATACAAAAAAGATTACAGTATTCTACTTGTACTCTTTCGTCATCGTTTTTCTTCCACACAATCGAGAAAAAAGGATTCCTATAAGTTAAATTTAACACAGCTCATCAATCATAATTGTTTATTCCGTTTTTTATGCAAAATTAGTCGTTTTATTAAACAGTTGTGTTGTAGATTTAAGTCTGACAAAGTTGAACGATACTCGAATATATAACGGATAAAAACAAACAGATGACACAAGTTTAGTTACTCATAAAAAAAAAAGTATACACTATTATTTAGAGCTAGGCTTATTTGATCACACGAGTTCCTGTGTATGTATTGCTTGATTTTAAAAGTGGTTTCTTATTTTGAACTAGTTTCAACCAAGTAGTTTTATTGGATAAACACGTTGAAATACAAATTCAAATACAAATATTTATAGATTTCGTATCTCATTTTTTTTGTCTTTTCTTTTTCGTTTATTAATATAAAAATCGACACTATAAATAATGGGAATATTTGGCTCTGAAAAAAAGGAACATGATGATGAATCTGATACAGAGTCTCAGGAAATAGTGAACCAAGAAAACTTTAATTTCAATGATGTTTTGATATGCTCCACTCACGGCAAGATCTATGCTATTCATAAAAAAAATGGAGAACGGCTATGGAGAGCCGAGTTCCCGGTGGGCAGATTGACCGGTGGTGGTGTTCTTTCACTTTTTGTAACAGATTACGATAAATTAATTGTAGGCGGAAATGGTCGTACAGTTTGTCTCAATATAATGACAGGAGAAACACTGTGGGTGAATAAGATGGAGGTATTGTTTTTTTTTTGATCATGTAAAAATATAATACTGTAAGTGATTGATCAACCATATTATTGATCAGGGATTTGGAATAAATGAAGTATCCGTACTCAGTACGCCAAGTCGATTTCTTTCGCCGAAAAAACATCCTGTATCCTCTGATATTCAGGACTCGCCCCCTCACTATCATGGTGATGAAAATCTCGGCGAGAAACCTATTGTTATTGGTAGTTCTAGGGGGAAAGTTATGGGCATTGATAGTGATTCAGGAGAGCAAATTTGGAAGTACAGTTGCTCCGGAAGCTGGTATAGTATGCCGGTGGCAATTGTTGAGCCTCCCAGCTTGGAAGATGGAAGACCAGAACAATTGGTTTATATTGGTGCTGGAAAATCTGTACATTGTTTAAAAGCTGGAACTGGTGATGTGGTTTGGTCTTGTCGAGTTTCGAATGCAAAATTAGGTTCCAATCATATGACATTGGCGACCCCCTGGAGCTCCCGTCTTGCTGCTGAAGCTTACTCAGCATTCAGCCAAAACCCGACCGCACAGGCAGCAATTAGGCAACGCGAGGAAGCAAGTAGAAGTGCTAGTTAAAATATATTTAGAAATCAATAAGCTTTTGATGTATAAATATCGATCTCGTTATCATATACATGGTCTAAATGTGTTAATAATGAATAAATATAATACTCTAAATATAAAAAATGTAAAGTGTGTCGCAATCAATTTTGAAAAGAGGCGATCCATAAGTGTTTAAATACAAGTCATTTTTACAAAAAAGAATGCTCTTGTAAGAGAAATCTATCGAGTGCAATAAAAAAAAGAAAAATCAACTCGAGTTAATAATATATGGAATATATATATATATATTGCTGTATATTATCTTTTAATTTATAATATCTTACTCAAAATCACTATAAAAATTGGGCTTATGCAAAACCAAGATTCTGTACACGTATCATGTTTTACTATGAAAAACTCTGTAGATTGGAGGATGATTGATGTGACTAATAAGGAAATTTGTCTATGATGATCCATTCAAACATGTTGGTAAAACTGGTTATTTTTTTTTGACCTCGATAATGAGCTTACTTCACGAATGAAAAAACAATTATCTGAACCTATAATTAACTGAAAACGATTAAATATCAAAAAGTTAGACTGGTGAATTAATAAAAGAAAACTTGATTAGAATTGAAAGAAACGCTGCACCTTCAATTATTTTGACTCAAAACCTCCACTACAAATACCACCTGATAGTAATGGATCTTCAGTAAGCCTTGCCTTATTTTCTACTGGGCTCACACTTTATAGCAAGTCAATTCTGTTGGTTAAATAATAGATATACAAACAAAGAATAGACTTCACAAGCCTCAAAATTTTAAACTACCCAATAAATCTGAAAAAAAATTATTACTAGTGCCATAGTTTTGTGGCACACAAACACGTTTACTGATGTGGGACAAGTTCAGCTTTACTACACTGAACTGATGGTGTGGAGTAGCGTTCAAAAAGTACAACGTCTTTTATTCTTATTGGTACTATGAAGCTCAGATTTTCTGAACTAAAGAAAGTTACGTGTTAGTTTTCCATCGTTTACTTTAGAGAAAATGAAAGAAAAGAAAATCATGAGACCAGTGTGTTACCAGCGAAATGGCTTTGCCAATATCGCACAGCTTACTTTAAATAAGCAAAACTATTTAGTAACACTCGAAATAATAATATATTTCTTTTTCCTTATTCTAAAATAAAAAGATATTATTTACTTTTGTTAAACAGAGACAAAACCAGAAAAGAGCGCAAAACAGACATTACTTTTATTCAACAATTAGAAATGGGCATGTTGAAAAGTAGGAATTTCCGACGCATTTTGATTTTTGATTTTTGATATTTTTTCACTAATGAGCTTACTGTTTGGCTATTTGTTTTATTGCAGTTTTCAGGAATAAAAGATTACCAGAAAAAGATACCAAATCCTTATCAGCTTTAGATAGAAAGTCAAACAATCAACTTACGAAATCTAACACTGACGAATATCAAAAAAATCAGAATCAACAGTCTCAGGTGCCAGGGCGTAATCGCCAACAAGGCGAACAACTCTGGCTAAATGCGAAAGATAGCAAGCCATCTCCAAAGTATCCAGTTCAAAAACCACCTCAACCAAAAAGTAGGGGAGTTTGAATCCGTTCGTGTGTACTTATTTACTAAACAGTTCAATATTGATAGACAATATTGAGGATAAATACAATGAATTGATTAGAGAAATTTGTGAAATGGAGAGTGATTTTAAAGCAGACAAAGAAGAGATCTTAAAATCACTTGATATATTGAAGCCTGGAAATGATATTGATGAAGCCGAGATCGATAGATGTGCCGGTAATACAAAGAAAATGTTGGATACACTCATCAGCAGAACCAAAGAAAACACTGAGTTTGATCTAGAACAGAGGAGAGCCGAAAAAGCTAGGATAGAGAAAGAATCTGAAGCTGTAGAAGCACATTTGAAGGATCTACACGAGACAAGGGATTCAACTAGAAAAGAATTCCAAACTACAAAAAACATGGAAGAAATGGAACGCTTATTCGATAAATTGAATGATACATTCAGAAGTGCTTTGAAAAACAATTCAGTAACCCAAAAGGATTACGACAAATTATATTCATTTATAGCCGATGACGGTTATAATTGTAAAACTTGCAAGGCAGTTCAAACAAGCAGTCAAGTCATCAAGAAAAAAATACAAAGTGACGATACCGCTTGGGCAGATAACTTCGACAAAAAGATATCCATATCCTTAGCAACTGTTAAACATGATTACGACACTTCCGAGATTAACAAAATTGAGTGTATTTCAATTGATCAAATAGAGGAGCTCCACAAACTATTTTCAGGCTGTAAGGGCGAAGTTAACATCAATACCTACAAGAAACCAAGTAATAGGCATTCACAGTCACCGCAAACACCACCACCACCACCATCAAAAACGAAAAGTCCAAAGCGTCTGCTATCCAAACTCCGTAGGAAAACCTAAAAAGAAATGGTATCAGGTCGAAACTCATCGAGAAAAACAGAAACCAATAAATCACACAAGTATTAGCATTCTTGAAGTCCTCATAAAAATTACTACTAAAAAGCAATGTTAATAAAACTTTATTTTCGCTTCTATCCAATCAGATTCATTTAAAACCTATACAAAAACCAATCTGAAAAGGCACAGAAAGACATGTACATTCTACCATTATTGTGCATTTTGTTTTTATTAAATGTTATTATATTTTAAAGTCAAGCAGTCTAAAGTCACTTTATCGACCAAATCGTTGCTCCAATTTAGAATATTTATAAAGACATTTGGAGAAAAGGGCGTAATCCAGTCGATGCTGGCTTGAGCAATTCCTAAACAAAAAAAATTGAAATTGAATAAATGAATCAACCAATCAAAGTAAGACTACTTACACAAACTCTGTTAATCGAATATGCCAAGGAAGATAACCATCCAATGAGACATAGTTATGTGGCAAGCCATCATAAACAACCATAAGATCAGGGTCGGACACACTTTCAGCTATATAAACACATTAGTAATGACTCATACCAAATGCACAAACATGCGCTTGCTTACCATGCATATACTTGTCTACTGTATTTACATCTATACTTTCATGAGTCTGTGCTATGAGCTTCTGTGCAACATGGGCCATATGCGCTTTGCCATCTTCGACTGCTAATATGGTAAATCTAATATCTACAAAAGGAGAACAAATTAATTTATACAAGCCAGCGCATTTTATAAAACACTACCTGATCTAGGCTTCTCAGATCGGGAATCCTTCATCCATTCGTGCAATGTCAGTGATTGCTTCTTTGCCAATTCAAGCGACATTGACTTCAACACACCTTATACCATATATACAAGCAAATATTCAGCTTAGTCCTTTTATTCCCCTTTCCCTTTTTACTCTTATTTATTTACCAGAGGCATCGTATACTGAAAACTCCTTTATACCAAATTCCCATGCCCAGCAAGATGCCATGCAGACATCGTCCATTATTTTTTGCCATTGTGTTGCTGATCTTGTGTTTTGAAATTCACGTGAAATAGTGATAGACATATGTTTTGGTATTTTTGTCAGTTGTTCTTTATCGTGCTGAATATAATCATGTATATATAGGGGATTATATCGCATCGAGCTGTATTTATCTTGGATATAAGTTTTAAAGATTGACAAGGTAATAAACACTAAATAGATGAAATGAATCACATGTAAGATGACTGTACATAATCCATTATATACAGGCTTCCACAGGTTTATCGCTAAAGGGGTTTCTTTTGAGCTTGACAAGTGTAAAAATGTCCAATCATGGGAGCTAACAGTAGTCTTTGGCGGTGCTTGGTTTGTTGCGGTATTTGTAGTAGTAACTGTTGCTGTTGTGGTAGTAGTGGTAGTAGTCGCCATATTTTTAAAGGAAGGAAAATAAGAGGGGCGAAAAAGATGATAATAATTGAATTTGAATAAATTCTTAAAAGGTGAATTAACACGAGACTTTTTATTTTGTTGTCCCATTTGTTTCAACTCCTCTCGCTTTTACCCTTCTTTGCCTATTGTCGTTTTCCACGTCAATCAGAAGAATTTAAACCAATATTTCCGTTTTATTACTACTAAACCTCGGAAAGTCCATATATTTTCTCACTTTATTTCCAAGAAACCGAACTCCTTTTCTTTAAATATTCGATATCATTACTTATATATTACTAATAAAAGTATAGACATAGAACAAATGTTATGACATTTTATAAAAAAGTTATATTTCATTTCTGTTACAAATCTAAATTTAGAAATGATATTTCCTTTGGAATGCTTTTCAAAAACAAACAAACAAACAAACAAATAACAAACAAACAAACAAATGTCGTTTGTTTTCTCGTTCCACAAACTCGTATTTGATCTGTCACATTTCCTTTTTGTTACTGAATTTATATTGTTCGCATCTCTTTCAGAAAAACACTGAACTCTGGCAGAATTTCGTTCACTGAATTTCAAAGAGAAATTAGAGGCACTTGATTCTTGGATAATATAATAATCGCTCAAAAATAGATCAAGAATCGCCATAAACAAGTTCACTGGGGAAATAAATAGAGCATACGTAAAGCAATATAGAGGTTATGCATGATTTATAGAAGGATACCTTCTTATATCAGTTCATTTAATGACAAAGCAAAGATCGCCAGTTAACAACCTAATATTTTTATTTATTTACTTATTTTCTACATTCTAATATTTATATTACATATCTGGTAGGAGAGACTACTAATGTCAAACATCACTTGTTGAATTCAACTTGTTTAAACCCTCAAACATCTTACTAAATATAGCGTACTTTTGAATATTCATCTCAGAATCAAACGTGGTGCACAATGACTTTGGGATTTTTATTTTAAAGTCTAAATTAAGCTCTCAAGATCAAGAATATTCTATGAGCAAGAGGTCTTAGGGCTAGGGTCAAAAAGATTCTAAACGGGACATTCCTTGGTCGAATTTGGGTTGAAATATACATAAAACAGGAGTATGTTCATATCGTAGAACTTTGTTTATTGCTGATATTTATATGATTTTTAACAGTAAACCATATCAATAGCAATACAAAACGATATATAAAATTAGCAAAGTAGACGAAATGGCTAAATGCTTCTATTTTAGATAGATTTTCTTTAAAATTAATTCAAAAAGTAAATAAAGTGAAATCAGGTACAAAAAAACCCTACCCACATTATGACCAATTCTTTGGTATCTATTTCCAAAAATAAACAAAAGCTTAGTAAACATTGTAAATATAATGTAAAAACCTGATAGACTTTTTTCGTATTCTAAATGGTGTGCTGTTTATTTATTATTTTATTCTGTTTTGGAGGTATCTATTAAATAGTTACGCTTACCGCTTACTTGAGCATCTTAGTTCTACGTCTAATTATTACCAATTTGAGCCCTTAGGAGTGTGATGTCTTCTGTGTATGCTGCTTCAACTATTAGTTTCAGAAGGAATTCTATTTACCCACAATTTAATTAAGCGGCACTTTATTCGGAAACATCTTCGTATGTAGGTCTCTAGAAGTTATAAAATTTCGTAGGATATATCAGGTCGTACCGAATTTTTTTCCCCAAATGCACAATTTTTTAAAAAGCTATAACTTCATCCAAAATAAACTTTATTACTTGAAATAAGAACCATTCGATTCTACACACTTTGTCCATTGGACTGGTAATTTATGAATACCCCTATGATAAAAATTTCGGATATGACGCTTAACGAAAGCTCCAAAGCGTAATTTGACCTGTCTATCAGTTATGTACTTTTTTTTCCTAAAAAATAACTCTAAGTAAAAAAACAGATGATAGTCTGTAGGAGAAAGATCGAGTGAGTATGGTGGATGAGCCAAAACTTCGTAGCCTAAATTCTCGAGGGCCTGTTTGGTGATTTCTGCGGTGTGCGGTTTCGCATTATCATGAAGCAAGGTTGGAGCACCGCTGCGCAACAATGAAGGCTGTTTGATGCGAAGTTTGGCATTCATCGTACGTAGCTCCTTGATGTACTTCTTTGCATTCATAGTTTCGCCTGGTTTTAAAAAGCTAAAGTGAATAATACCCTTTGATGTCCACCAGACTGTAACTATAATTTTTTTGACATGGCGCCCTAATCTCGGTCTATACGCTCCACCTTGACCTTCATCAACCCAAGAACTTCGATTGCCTGCCTTTGTATTGTCATGTAGAAGCCATTTCTCGTCGCAGGTAATAATTCTGTCGAGAATTGGCTCAGTTTCAAGCCTTTGAAATAACTCTTCTGAAACCTGTACTCGGCGGAGTTTTTGATTTTCAGTCAAGTCATAAGGAACCAGTTGATCCTTTCTTTTTACTTTTTTGATGCGTTTGAGCGCCCTGGTGATCTATGAAGTGCCTACTTTAAGTCGTTGGGCATACTCCACAGTAGTTTAACGAGAATTAGCCTATACTATGCGCTTTAATCGAGCATCATTAACCACTGATGGGCGTCCAGAGCGTGGCTTCTCCCCAAACGATATGTTGCCCTTTTCAAACTCGTTAAACTGGTTGTAAACAGTCTGTCTAGTAGTCGTATCCTCGCCGTTAGTGTTATTGAGAATTTCGGCTGTCTTAGGTGCGCTGTTACCGCGATTATATTCATGCCACATGAGGATACGCAGCGTCTTTCTGTCCATATTTAGCAAATGGTCAATAAAATCACGAAAACTAACAGTAGAAAAAAACAAATTACAGATTTGAAAAGAGGACAAAAAGCACGTTAAAATAATATCATTACACATTTACATTTTAATTATTCAAGTCACAATTAACTATCAAAGGACTGATATAATTTGGGAAAAAAACTTTCGGTACGACCTGATACAATAAAACTTCTTTAATATGAAGAAATTCAAAGGACGATGTAATAATTAAAATTTCCATGAATGTATGTTACATCAATGTAATAGAAATGTAATATATGTACATGGGGGTATGTATATCATGCACAGTTCTATAAATTTTTTATTATGGCTACAACAAGTATCATATTTCAACCAAAACCAACTTAATTGATGTTTGTAAGATTTTTATAAATGATACTGATTTATTTTATTTGAATAAAATAGTATTACACTAAAGGAAATTTAAGCGGGGATTTTTAATAAAAAAAATATTGGCATTTTAAAACAAAAAATATCAAAATGCCAGCAAAATGCCAACGAAATGCCAATACCTTAAAAAACACGGT
>VCJJ01002350.1:50794-62495 GCA_024139415.1 Backusella tarrabulga | reverse complement strand
TTTTTTTTTTTTTCCTCCTAAAAAAAACATTTTAACTCCATTTTTATCTAATCGTGTCTTTTGAAAAAATCATTCCATTTGCTTGTAATCCCTTCTCAAAAAGTCGAATTAGAATGTGTCCCTCCCTTTTCATTTACTTTTTGAAATCAAAATGGTTACACACGGTAATATGCCCATTCCTTTTTCCGTTTAAGCCGTAATACACTATCTGGTTATAAAACCTCTTGCTAAGTAGCTGTTTCATGGTATCATTGTTGGTGGAGAGTAATATTGATATTATCTTTATTTATTTTTTGCAATTACAGGTTTGAATAAATCAATTGACCACTACAATCAAAGAAAAAAGCGAAAGGTGATTTTCAAAAAGCTAATTAGACTACAAGCTAAATGTGTAACCTGGAATTTTGAGGAGGGAAAATTTGAAGTTCAAGATTTCATTCGCTTCATTTTTAAATTCATATATGGTATATACAAGTGGGTGGACATCCAGTTCTACTCTCAATATGTTTTTTTTTTTTCATCAGTGAAAGCATTCATATTTTGAGATAAATCTTTATTTTTATAGATTTATGGCATTCTTTGGCTACACTCAAAGTTTGAGCGAGGTAGCACTGGCGGAAAAAAAGATATAGAATGGCGTTCATAATGAAAATCGCAAAGTCAAAGATAGTAGGATTTGAGATCATATGAACTCTTTTGTAGAGCCATAAAAAACTTTATTATACAAATGCCTTTTTTTTGGAGATATCTTGATGAAGAACCAATAGTCTGAGCCCTAAACGATTTTCAATGATATAAAAACGATCACAAAAACTTGAGCAAACATAAATATTGGGTTTGCAATCTGATCCACAAAAAAACGTACCGCTTTCTTTTCAGCCAAGATGTACACAACTACCGCATAGTATGGTAAGATAGACATTTGACGATATATACTGATACTTACTTTTATTCTTATTATCATCTATAGAAAAACACCATTCTTCATGGTGCAGTAATTGCAGCTCTGTTTTATCTACGGCGCTACCATCCATTGATTCTTTGCCAAGCTCTCTTGGTAGTACATGCCAATGAGACGATACGTTTCGAACTAAACTCTGTTGAATTACTATATAGTAACGACATGCTTGCTCATTAATTAAAATAAAAAAACATGGATTATATTGTATTGCTGAAAAAAATTCTGTGGCCAGTGATGAGCTCCGTATAGGAATTCAAATAACAAGTCTTCCGTTTTATGTTTCTAAAAATGCCTAATAGAAGAGTGAGGCTCGAAAAGAAATATGGATTTGTACTGATATAATGGTACCTATATATTTTATGGTATCTATTTTATTATGAGTCATCTATTTATCATCATCATTATTATTTCAGGATCATGGCTAATTTTAAAAAAAGGGCCTGCCGATAAAACAGAAGGTTCACCCGAACCAAAAAATGATGCCAAACGTACTGGTATAAAAAAAGCACACGTTTAAATAATCTTGCAATAACATTTTATGTCTATTTAGCTCCAATCCAAAATGCTTTATACAAGAAAGGAATAAAAAGGAAACTACCCAGGTACCTCTTTGATGCGTGAATCTGTCAAGGGGCTAACTATTTTCTTGTCATTATTAGCGATGTTGTTGTGATTGATGGCACCAACGTAAGGAAAAAAAGGCAAGCTCACAATTCATGTCAAGTGGTGCCTGAAGAACAAAAAAACTCTCTCACTGTTATCTTTTGTGAAGATGTTTGGAATAATAAACCCGCAATATGCCCTCAGCAGATACACTTCCATAATCAGTAGAACCCGAAAGAACAACAACAAAAAAATTTTAGTGGACCGAAATTTTTCCAGACATGAATTCAACAAGGTTGGAAAAACACAGAGGATCCTTCAAAACATAATAAACGTCATGATTTGACAACAAAAGAAAAAATCTCACTTGATCGCTTCATGCAGAATACCGGAAAGGCAATTACGGAAAAATATTTAAATGTGAGTACCCACGCTTGACAGAGCGCATTGATGTTGAATGAATGGGTCAGAAAGATTATTTGACCTCGTGTGGTCATTGTTGACGAAGCCCCGCAGGTCATTGAGTCAGTGGTGAAATCAGAATTTACAAACTATTGAAAAATTCAATACTGGGGTCGTTTAGGAAGGATGCTCGAAGTGTATCCACAGTAGTGCCCGCCAGGTGTTAAATAAAGTGGTCCCTCAAAAACATCCAACACTTAGAGTATGCATCAAAAATAGTGAATAAACGAGAAATGGGAATTTAACTATGTAAATCAATAGGGGGACGGGAAAGAATGGAAACCTTACGCCAGTCCAACACACCTCTTGGATCCGGCTCTCCCTTACGTACAGCTCAGCATGCCTATAGCTCTGCGTCACTATCATATTCTAACCATAGTTCTACTGGTTATACCCCATGGTTTTTTAATGTCGCAAACATGGTTCATACCTTATACAGTGAAAAAAGCTAATGATTTTTTATTATTATTGTAAATAAGATGGCATCTCTCATTAAAATCATAACTAATAAGAGACCACTCAGACATCATCAAGCTTTCAAAAAAAAAAACAATGTTTAATATATATGTATATTGTGAAATAGCCCATATATTCAGAGGTATTTCACATGCATTTGATCGACTGAGATACATTTAAGCTGACAAGACGAAGTCTACAGTCCAATTCACTTGTCTATTATGCCACAATGAGCAGTATAACTCTTGTTATTATTTTATACAACACTTGGTGCCATACCTTGTAAGAATTGAGATTGTCGAGATCCAAAAGGAAATCATTTAACCAAATCAAGTGTATGTATTTTATTAACCAATGAAATCAACTCAGTTTTCAAGAATAATAAAAAGACGTCATTTGTTTTTTTCACTTTTTTTTTTCTTTTCGCGAAAAAATAGTACACACACCTTTTCTTTCTTTCTTCTTCTTTTTCTGTCGTGTGTGTGTGTGTGTGTGAGAGAAGAACAATAAAAAAAAGAGAAAAAAGTGCTTTATAAATAAAGATAGTTTTTTCACCAAAATAAAATAATGCAACCACTTTCAACTACAACGACAACAGTGACGAATAAAAATGAAAAAGTAAAAGCAGTTTTACCAGTAGAAATGGCAAGCATGGTGCCACTTCGAACTTTGGTGGGGAAATTGGTTCATAAAGCACATGCTGATTTGATGACTTTGACTGACACGTAACGTTTTTAATAAATCAACAAAAAAGTGTGTCGTGCAAGATCTTTTAATCTGTGTTTTTTTTAAATGTTAGTCTACCTTCCATGTCTGATGTAGAAAAAAAGCGTCAAATCTTGACTTATATTACACTTGTAAAGAAGCAGTTTTCAAAGTTGTTGGTTCTTGTAAAATGGGCCAAAGATGCCAATGATGTTCAAATGTGTCAGGTTTGGTGGAGATTCGTATTATTAACACTTTAAGTGGAACTAATTATTCTATACATAGAATATCATGGCGTTTTTAGCAAACCAAAACAAGTTCTTTCAAGACACCGTCGACTATCTCCATAAAATACATACAGAGCTGCCGGCAGCAAGAGTACGAGAATTTGATATACTGACTGCCGTGGATGTGTTGACTACTGGAACATATCAACGTATGCCAACCAAAATCAAGGTAATATAAAAAATGAAGTAATTAGAGATAAAGATGCTCATTTCTTGTGTTTGTTATAAGGACATGCTTCCACCTGATCCATTGACCGATGAACAAGTATTAGAGACATTCCAGAATATGAATGATGTTATTCGAATGCGCATGCTTACGAGTGAAGTGTTACCATCGCCTATACAAACTTATCGCATTGGTAAAGTCAAGCTATATAAAATGTCGCTTTTTCTTTTTTTAATTCAGTCATAAACAAATACAGAGAATGGACGAATCTACTTTTCAATCAAGAATGAATTTGAAGTTGCGCTGACACTGATGGGGCACAGTAACGACAGAAAGTGGTGGATTGTCTCGTTGAATATACTCGTGAAAGCAACAACTGGTGGAGGCACTGGAGGTAAACCACTTTATACTCTTGTGATTCATTGCTTTAACAAACTTATATCGCAATTATTAGATATCGATGTTTCTTTAAACGATGTTCAAAAACAACACTTACGAAACAATGCACAGCAGCAACTGGCACCACCACCTGTTGAGGAGGACAGCTCGTTATTCTTCCCGCTCGTAAACATGTACGATTATTTACATTTATTCTGTCTCAACATGCAGCTCGAGATGCTTTACATGCAGTCTGTTTTACTGGCAAAGACACGTTGGACTGATCAATTAAAGGTACAAATGGATCAAACACGTACAAAGCTTGTGCTGGTATACTGGGCTGGCGGTTCTCCTGCTTCGAAATGGGCAAGACCGGCTGATCAGCAAATCGACAAGAGCACAATGATTGAAATATTTGTCAGTGAGGATAGTGGCACTTTCAATGTGCGTGACGAGTTTAAGGGTTTGATTCAAAAGGCGGGCATTGGTGCTTCGATTCAATTGTCGGATCTGGATAATGCTGAAAAGTCAAAGGCTGTTTCGGCACTCAAGTATCCTAAAAATCAGCTCAAGGTATTTTGGGGTGGTTCAGATAAGCTTTATACAAAGGCTAAGCTACTTGTAAGTTGTGTCGCATGGAATACAGCAAGTGACTGAAATAATAACAATATGAATTAGGACTCTTCCAATCTAAGTGCAGAGCAGCTCTTATTGCATGTTACTAGTTATCACGGTAAATGTATCATTAGAAAGTTCCGCAAGACGCTTGAATCACAACAAAAGTTCCTTGAAGAAAATGGGTTGCATTTGGCTGATGCAAATAAAGAAGGCTTGACCATCAATGGTAGTCAATCCCCATCAGGTAAAAATAAATGAAAAGAGTGTGTATGATTTGCATTTGAATAACAAACATAATAATCTAGATGATGAAGAAATCGAACCTTCCCTTATTGTAAGATACAGACACCAACGTTACGTAAGCATCGAGTCAGACTCCCGTACAGGTAGAATCAAGGCCTTCGAAACTGGCGGAGGATGCAGCGAAGGCGATGGTAAATTAAGAGGATTGGAGGAACGACTCAACAATGATCCCGAAAACATCGCCAAACATCTACTCTGGTTACGATCCGAAGTTGTGATTCGCGAAGTAATTTCATTAGCCAAACAATTGAACTTACAGCCCTATCATCCATCTCAAATGAACTTACGACCTGATGATGTGATTAAACTGTTTGGCGATCTTACAAATAGCACAGCAAAGAGTGAGTATCCTCCCCATTGTGTGTTTTTACAGTTTTCGCAATTTGAGGATTGGTATTTTGTGGTGGCAACGGTGAAGAATGAATTCCTATCTTGGTTGTGTTGTTTCAAGTAGGTTGCTCAATTGATGAGAGAAAATAGAGTTGTGTTACTAAAATAGTTTATATATAGCAAAACATATGACCAAAATAGTTTATATCAAGTCATTGTAGATATGATTTATGTCGATTGTGGGCAAATGTGGAAGGACCAGTTTATAGATCATGATCAACTTCCAGAGAGATTAGAATCAAAGCGAAGAAAATTATCAACAACGAATAATTATTGTGAACAAACTGGTTTTCATGATATTTTTAATGCCATTGACAAGTAAGTATCTCCAATCTGGTAGTTTAAACAAATGTATATTCATCCTTTCTTTTTTTTTTTTAGTCTTTCCATGGATTTACGCTATTTAGCAAAATTGGATTCTCTTTGCAGAGCTTATATTACAAACCGCAAGATCGAATTACAGTTACAATCGTACAAAGGCACGCTTAAATATCATATGCGACCTTTGCTTGAATCGTTGTCTTCTGTCGAATTACAAACCATCAACCATCCAGCTGCAGACAAGATGGAAGTTGTGTGTGTACCTCAACGCGATCTATTAAAGATTTGCGCCTATCATTATCATGAAAAGGCCACAAATAAACCCAACAGTAACAATCAACAGCAAGCAAATCAACAGGCTAACCAGCAACAACAGCAGCAACCGCCTCAGAATGATAAAATCAATGAACCCATTGCATGGATCGAAAAGATATTGCCACACATGAAAAACGATGTCATGATTAGATCATCAGGTTGGTGGGACTGTGGTAAAAGTGAATGCTATGTGGTCATCCAGGATAAATTTGAATGGAATAATATTAATCTACAAAACAGTGAGCTTGGAGGTAAATTGAATGACATTATGATAAATAAGGGGTTGATGTAAATGAATTATTATTCTATAGATCACATTTCTCTTGATAAGACTACACGCGTCATCTCTTTTACATATACGGATATAGACAATGCTGTTGATCACTTTTTGATGGATTGGGAGAGGGTGTTTATGATGGTGAATATTTCAAGACAAGGTAACTATAGGATGATTATTAAAGAAGGATGCACCATTCTAATTGGTTCTTTATAAATAGTGTCATCCACTTGGTTTGAAAAGTATAAGGATCAACTTGAATTTAATCCTACTAATTTACAGGAATTATCTTTTACTTATGCAAAGGTAATTTATTTTGCAATATACCAAGAGTGAGAAATACTTAAAAAATATTCCAAATTAGGATTTCACCTGTGCAATTAAATGGGAACCTGTTGCTAAAGGAAGATCACGACAATATAATATAGAATTGGGTGTTTTAGACAGTGCAAAGAAAACAAAATCAACATCTTTACCAGCATCAAAGTCAAGGAATCCACACTGGAGAGTCGCAAGCTTTTTAAGAGATACATTAAATGAGCGTCGCGATTTGATTTATTTTGTACAGGTAAACTTTTATATTCTACTGCATTTTGATTTTCAGGTCACTAATACGCTACCAAAAAAGATACTTTTTCAAACGCTTCCTTTGATGGCATGTTTAGAGTTACTCGAGATCAACTGTGTTCAAGAAGGCAACATTGGCAATATATCCATTATACCACGTGCAGTGGATTCTGTACGAGTTGTTTTTTCTACCATGTAAAGTGTTTTAAAAATATAAATGATAAGGAGCCTCTTTTATTTACTTTATTTTTTTAGGCATGCCATTGATATACGCTTTACTGATGCAGCTACCATCTGTGTTTCCGATGCAGCATATTATCATAAATTCTATAATCACTCTTATACCGACAAGAACGCATTCATAGCACCACAACCTTATTTAGTGCCACTTCAACAACAACAAAGTGGCGAACTAAAACCAATCAAAGTGGCACAACAATTCAACTTTGTTCCGTTTGCACAATTCAGTGTATTGCTAGAGACAATTGATAGTTGGATTTTCCCCGATAAAGACGTGAATGATGAGACTCAACCTTGGTATGTGGCGGGAGAACCATGGGCTGATGATTCTGAACCAAATGCAATCTCTTTTCAACATGGTTTGCTATGCTCGGCTTCGTTATGCCGCGGAATTTTATACAAACTTCAGGCTACCATGTAAAAAAAGACAGTAGTATAAAAAAGGAAGGCGAAACTACTTGACATAAAAAAAATTATATATATATAATAATACAAAAAAAAAAAGAATATATATGAGCAAATAAAGCATTTTAACATGTCAATTATTGATTTTCCTTTTGCTTATTGTTTATTTATTTTTATTGAAAAAGATGAGCAAATGTTAAAAAGATCAAATAGACTAAATGCACAATTGACCATTATTAAGGTTGTGTTAAAGTAGACAATTGTTTCAGTGATGTTTGTGTTTCAAACAAACTTTTTTTTAAAGTGTTCGTTCGGAATCGAATTCAAATAAAAAAAAAGAGTATTTTCAAATAGTAGGCGCTTTCAGAATCCACAGAGCGATATTGTTTGCTTGTGATGATAATTAAGCTCACAATTATTAATCATTTGACATTTCATTTAAACTTGGAACAATAGAAAACAACTTAGCAAAAAGTCAAAAATAACACGGTTTTGCTTAGCATTACTACTTATTTCCTTTTTAACTTCTTCTGGAAGTTCACTTGCTGTTTAAAAAGGAATAGGCAAACAGATATCAAGAATCTTAAAATGGGTGGGTAGGTTTAGATAATGGAGAGAGAAATCCTCAAAATACAAACTCAATTTCTAAAACTTATGCCTAAAAAGTTATCCCGAACAATAAAAAAGTATATAAAACATTGTAGAAATTGATTGAAAAGCATTCATCTTTTCTTCTGTTTTTTTTCCTACTTGTATAGATTATTGATTTATATTTGCATTATTTAATAAACAAATAAATAAACAAATAGAGATAAAGAGATGTCAATAAGTGAAAAAGATGAAAAGAAGCTTGGGCAGATCGACGTTTCGACCGAAATTGAATACGACGACGATGAATTCATTAGCCGAGAAGACACCTCGTTGCTTCGTCGCGTCCCCCAGGGGGTCCCCACTGCAGCCTGTTTTATTTTGATCAATGAGTTTTGTGAGCGATTCGCCTACTATGGTGGATCCACGCCCTTCCAAAATTATGTGCAGTACCCGCCTGATGACCCGGATCAGGCTGGTGCGTTGGGTAAAGGTCAATCTACTGCAACCGCGTTACAAAGTTTTTTTACCTTCTTTTGTTATTTCACACCCATGCTTGGTGCGCTGGTCGCTGATCAATACCTTGGTAGATACAAAACCATCTTGATCTTTTCCATCATTTATATGATGGGTTGGTTGATCTTGACGGCAACCGCTACTCCTGCTGCTTTGGCAGCTGGTGCAGGTTTTCCTGGTTATATTGTCTCTTTGATTGTTATTGGCGGTAGGCTTATTATTTTTTTAGAGTTTATAGCAAAAAAGCTGGTTTACATGTACTCATCTTCTCTATTCCAGTTGGTACCGGTGGTATTAAAGGTATTGTCGCCCCTCTTTGTGCTGATCAGGTAAAATAGAGCTATATTTAGCATAAAATGCTGAATCAGAATTTTTCAATTAACACCATTTTCATTATTATATAATAATATAGTATCGCAAAACAGAAAACTATGTTAAAGAATTAAAGAGTGGTGAAGTTGTTATGGTTGATTATGATCTTAGTATCCAACATCTTTACAATTGGTAGGTTCGATAAACTGTAAAAAAAAATTCTGTCAAAGATAAACATTCTCCCGGTTTTAAATTAAAACAATTTTAATAAAACAAAAACTTTTTTTTTTTTAGGTTCTACTGGGCAATTAATGTAGGATCTTTGATTGGCGGTGTAATATGTCCTCTTCTTGAACTTCACGTTGGTTTTTGGGCGGCCTTTTTACTCCCAACATGCATGTTTCTGGTTGCCATCATAGTCTTTGTTGCGGGTAGTCGTTTCTACTATAAACCAGGACCCACAGAATCCGTCATTCTCAAGGCATGGAACATTATCAAGTTCTCCAGAAAGCAATCCCGTTTGCCCGAAAACAAGGAAGCTAAAAAGGCTTCCTCGTCCACGCTCGATTTCGCCAAACGCGACTATGCTGAATTGGCCGGTGTTGCTGAATGGTCCGACGAAAATTACCGCATAGCAATCTGGGACGATCAGTTTGTTGATGAATTAAAACAGACCGTCATGGCTTGCAAAATTTTTGTTCCCCTTTCCATCTACTGGGTGTGTTATAACCAATTGAGTAATAACTTGCTCTCTCAAGCCGGTCAGCTTAGTAAACCTGATGGTCTACCTAACGATATCATGAACAATTTTGATCCTATTGCTTTGATTATTTTTATCCCCATCACTGATGTTTTCCTCTATCCAGCTCTACGTAAATTCGGTATCAATTTTGCCTCACAGGCCCGTATCACCCTCGGTTTCTTCCTTGGTACCGCATCCATGGTGTATGCTGCTGTCGTGCAAAACTACATTTATACTGATCCTCAGTACATCGAGACCGGCGGCTCCAGCATTAGTGTCTTTGTCCAAATCCCTTGCTATGTACTGATTGCCTTCTCGGAGATCATGGCATCCATCACCTCCATGGAATATGCCTATACACACGCACCAAAATCCATGAAGTCGCTCGTCTCTGCACTTTCTCTCTGGCCAAACTGTGTTGCCGCCCTCATCTCTTTGGCCATCTCCCCCTCTGCGCATGACCCCAACATGGTCTGGGTATACACCGGCGTTGCTTGTGGTTCCTTTGCATGTGGTATTCTCTACTACTGGCTCTTTAGAGGCTATGATAAGATTGATGAAGACTTCCGTCTCAAGAAGATTGACAAGGAAGATGTCTATAACGAAAAAGGAAATGTCGAGCCTGAAGCTGTTGCATTGGCAGAAGCTGAGGCTGAAATGATCCCCAAGTAGAGAAAGAAATACCCTTTTTTTTTTTTAGCATCATCCCCTCGTATCATTCATTCGTTTTCCCATCATATTAATAATAATAATAAAATTATATATATTATTTCATAACTGTAATATAATGCATTTATGCTTTCATGCATGAAACATTCATTATTTAACATGGTCAGAGTTTATAACTCTCAAACTTTTTCATTTATACATGCAAGTTGCATAATCTTTTTTAAAGTTTGACCCTTGTTTTACATGAGAATGCTTATTTTTTTTTACGGTAAATTTAATTTTTATTATTGTTTTTCTATTTTGTTTCTTTTTTCTTTTTTCTTTTTCATTATAAACTATTCTCTTAAATGCATTAAAATAATGAGAAAAAAAAATAAACTACCATATTGTTTAATTATGCGAAGCTCTTTCTTCAATCATGAATCCTCATCATTCTCGAGCTTCCAAGAGCTATTTTTTTTAAAAACCCGCGTTTTCATTCTCCGCCACGAATTTTTTTATGTTTATTTTTTTTTTCACTCATTTTTTTTTCTTTCCCCAAGCTTCATCTTTGGTTTTAAATTAAAGCATGAGCCCTTATTAAATTGTGGTTTACATGTTTTGTAGCGAGCTGACGTAAACGAGCTATCCTTTGGCCTCTGTCTTGGTCTCAAGTCATGCTACAACCCTAACCCTAAATATTTGTCATGGCTCAGCACAGTATAAATTGTGTCATTATTCACTTAGTCAAGGCCTAGTATGTAAACCGTCAATGACACCGCCCAGTCACGCGTTCATACATTCCTAAATCCACTTGGGTCAATTTATTGATCAGTTCCCTCTTTCACGAGATGGGAGATGAAAGGATGGGTGTTTACACTTTATTCTTTTGTCCAATCGGTGGTAGAATCGATGCAAAGGCATGAGCGCTTGATTTACAGAACAGTTGGCTAAGTGGAGATGGTGCCGTTTTGTGTTTGAGTCTTCTTTTGTTTCACATCTGTAAAAACATTGTATTCCATAGTAAGTTTATTAGTTTGGATTCTAAGATCAGACTCCCTGCCCTGCAATTCGTAAACCACGTCTACAAGTATTGAAAGAGTTCTTTGGATGGCCTCAATGGCCTCAGCTCTTGACAGTGATCCGTTCACGCGCCGTTTGAAGGCTTTGATATACTTGTAGGCACCTTTTTTCCCTCGCGATGTCAAACCAGGTCTTCGTCCTGTGGGGGATGGATCCAAGTAGTTGCTTCTACTTGGTGAACTAAGAGTTTGACGCATTTGTTATTCATTTATCCTTTTTAATAAATAAAGCTGGCATTTAACAAGTAAAATGTCTTTAATTAGTGTATGTGTTTGGTTGGTTTATTTAAATCAGGAAAAGATGCTGCTACATCTAATGTAAGGTGTTTGCTTAAGTGGAACGTTTTTCTTGCGCACAA
>VCJJ01002350.1:28108-41578 GCA_024139415.1 Backusella tarrabulga | reverse complement strand
AAAAAAAAAAAAAAAAAAAGGAAAAAACGGCGTGACTTCCCTTAATGGCAAAGGCGTATTCTGATTAGTGAGAGCAAGTGAGTGAAATCCCAAGCGTAAACGCTTCAAGCAACATTTCATATATTTGTTTTGTTTTGTTTTAGTTTATTATAAACACATCACTTTTGCTTCATTTTGTGCTGTGTATTTGTGATTTGTAATTGTTGTCTACTTTTTTTATAAAAAATAGAACATTATCTTTTTCTATTTTTCATTCTTTCTTCTCATTTCTTTCGTTCGCTATCCAAGCTGCGGATGTTACCGCATCGATCGCTCTATCAATCCGAACCCCGCATTAGACATCCATGAAGCGATGCGTGTAAACGGACAATAATCATCATTTTGTTTCTCATGGTTTCACCTTTTGTTTTTGCATTGTCGTAACACAGAAAATACTCGTTGAGAAGTTGATTTAATAAACATAATAAAAGTAGTTCTTGCCCACAGCAATGTGGCGTTGTATTCTTTTCTACCAAAGAATTCCATCGCCAACCTATTAATTTAGCACCGGAGTTTTTTCTCATCTTTATTTATTTTCCAGTGTTCAATGTACCAGACGAGCATCATAATTCATCATGATTTTAATCGAGTACCATGCTCTCTCTCTTTCAGTAAATCGCCGTTACACAAACGAAGGGTAAAATAATATTGGATGACAGCTTTCATTATCGTCATTCTATGTTTAAAGAAGCATGGGCATCTTGTCATTTTCTATCCCTATATTTTTCTAACAGGCAAAACTTCTTATTTTATAAACTTACCTGTGTCCTTAATAGTATTAATAAGAGCTTCTCCTTTCTTGTTCCTTGTTTCTGTGTGAAATATATGAAACAACAAAGAAACTGAGTTTTATTAAACTGTATTTTAAATGCAAGCAGTAGCTTGTACTTCAATTGTGACTTGAGTACAACAGAGTTGACTGGAAGCAAACAGCAACACCTCGATTAGTATCATTACAGAGTGTATATGAATAAATATTTCATTTTATAATCACAGCATCAATAAAATAAAAATGATAATAGCCATAGTGGTATTATAAAAACAATAGTTTATCCGTATCCACGTGGCTTCCGGTGGCATGATTTATCAAAGATGTTATCTTATCTTCTTTTTTTTTTGCTATGCCAAAATGATCACTGAACCTGGAAGGCATATCTCCTTTTACAAATGATTCCATCAAAATGGACATCTCCAATACCATTGAGCTACTAGATATCAGGATTTTATTACAGTACAACTTCTTGATTGCATTAATGAATTCATGATTCATGCTTTTTAGTCAACTTTAACTTGTGTAACAAATGCGTGGGCGACAAAGTTTAATGCTGCTTTAAACAACATTAGTAAAAAGAAGAGAAGGGAGTTTGCTTATTTACTCAGGAATGAATCGGTACAGTACGTTCATTCTTTTTAATATTTTATATTTTTGATAATCAACCCTGTGTTTACACTTTAAATCGACACGATCTTTAAGGCAAGTCTGGGGCTCCTTGAGTAAATAAGGGTCATGCACTTTGACTAAACCAATAGATATACATTGATATTTTGTCTTTAAAAGTCAGTGTACTATACCAAAAAGGTTTTGCCATTGTTTTTGATCTCTTTACAAATTCCATGCTCAGAGTAGAATATCTTAATATACGTATAATCCTCCTAAATTATCTGAGACAATGTAAATTTAACTACCAAAAGCTGATCATTTGATTTACTTGCATTATAAAGCTGTTTTTTACTTCGTTTCTTTCAATTAGCCTACTGTAAAGATAATTGACACCATCATTAATCCATAATATTAGACATTGTCTATAAAACGAATTCCTGTATAGTAACATCTCTTCGACGAATAAAGGCAGTAGATACCTAGTTTTTCTCCCTTTTACTCAAGAAAATTGAGGTGTAGAATATCGTTAATGCAAATTTGAAAAACTGTATGTTTGCTCTTTTTGAACTGTTAAGTTTATAACTAGGTTTAGTGAAAGGGATGCTACTTCTGTAGAAACTATCTAAAAAGATGCTTACAGAGGTTAGAAGGATTCACGCACGTTGTGGTACCGCCCTTTCATTATTACCATCAACAATGATATGGCCTTGGTTTTCTATCTTTATTCACCATTGATTTTAGATTAATCTACCTATTTGGCCTAATATTATAAAATAAACAACAATTGATTGATGTTTGGTAAATTGATTTTTAACGTTGGGATACACTTTAGCATTTTAATTTCCCATGTTATCAAAATTTAACTCCTCTGCAAAAACTATTTAGACGGACTCAGCCGATTTCATGCATCACTTGAACCCGGAAAACGAGGATTTCGTGACACTTCAACAGACTCTGATTAAGAGCAACCGCAAAAAAAAGAAGCATTTTTCTCTCTTATATATCTTTCAATAGATACGCCACTTAATTCATTACACAACAAATAACACATCTTGTCGACTCGGGATAACAAAAAAATTGGATTTGTTAATCCTTTGAGCCGTATTTCTCTCGTGTTCTAATATTTTTCACCACTTTGAATTAAATTAATATATACAAACCCTTTTATCTTCATAAACCAAATTAACTGCTTTTGCCTTAATGATCTACTTTTAGTTGGCTGCACACAGTAGAATGTAGTTAAATCATTTATTATTTCGTTTAGTCATACCTGATGCACATCTCTTCCAATTGTAATTTGTAATTTTTAGAATACATTGAAAATAATAATATTAAAGTTACCGCCTTCTTTTTCTTACCTTTTTTCAAAAAAAAAAAAAGAATCCTTAGATTCTGTCATCAAATGTAAAACTTTTTTAAACTTTAATTTTCTATTTTTAATATCACGATCACGCCTATAACAAGAATAATCTGTCAAATGAGAACAATGACTGTTTTGCCAAATACAGATTATTAACTCCATCATCAAATTAATGAATTCATATATCAGATATATTTATTATAAAATTACAAACATGAGAAGGATTTATAAATCCATGCACAAAGTGTAAAGAGGGAACCTTTCCCAGCTCCTTTGATCTAATATTAAATGCAGAGCGGATAACGAAAATAGATATTTTGCGTAGACCTCGACATGTTACAAAAAAAATACAATAATTAGAGCTAAAAGCAAAATTGACCTATTTGCCTGCGCACTTCTTTCTTGTGTCTTCATTTTTTAGCTGAGGATCTTCGTTTAAACTTAATTGCCTTGTTTCCTTTGCGCATGATTCAAATGAAATCATCTTACTTACTTGAAAAAAAAATGAATGAATAAAGCATATATAAAAGTCGAGGTAATTGATCCCATAAGTAGATCTTATATTGGGCGGGAGATGCACACAAAGTTTGATGCTTTTTATCCCGATTTAC
The DNA here is from genome assembly GCA_024139415.1 of Backusella tarrabulga. NCBI lineage: Eukaryota > Fungi > Mucoromycota > Mucoromycetes > Mucorales > Backusellaceae > Backusella > Backusella tarrabulga. Next base: position 38,187 of record VCJJ01002350.1, on the reverse strand, counting down.
ACACACGGTCCGTTTTAATAATAAAAAATGATTTATTGGTTTACACAAAAGACTGTATCGTGTAACGAAGATTAACAGAATATAAAGCGAGGGATGTATGAGAGGACTTTCATTTTTTATCGATTCTTCTTACACTCAATCCCTTCTTTTATTAAAAAAAATGAATAACTTTTTGCCATCTAAATTAAAGCATGAGAAGTATGCTCCTTATGTTGGTGCTGTAGCTACCGTTGCATTACTTTATTCTACTGCACGCTTACTCTCAGGTAGTGGAAACAAACAAAAGGACGGCTTTACACAAATTCCTGTTCCAGGTTCATCCTATCCTTATGTTGGTGAGTATATATACAACAGTTATGGTTTCTATAAACTAAAATATTTATAGGCCATTTATTATCTTTGGGGAACCAACCTGGTCGTCAAATTGGAAAATGGCATGATGAATTAAACTCACCTATCATCAAGGTAAAAATGGGAGTCCAGGAATGGATCATGATCGCAGACCCTTATCTTGCCCACAAAATTTTTGTAACCAATGGCGCTCATACCTCTGCAAGACCCTTCAATACCTTCTGTACCACTCTTTATAGCTGCAATCAAAAGGGTATTTCTTATGGTGAAGGCAAGGATTGGAAAGCAGGAAGATCAGCATGTAAATGTTTATGAACTATGCTTGTGATAACAGAAACTTATTAATTGGATCCTACCATATAGTTTTAACGGTCTTGTCCCCAAATGCTGTAGGACAATATATGGATGTTATTGAACGAGAAGCTAGTCTTTTAACCGAACGCTTGGTTGAAGCAACACAGAAAGACGGCAGCATCTATCCTATCAGTTTCTTACAATTAAATGCCTTGAATGTCGTTTGCTCCGTTTCTGTCGGAAAGACTTACAAGACTGTTGAAGATCCTGAGTTTAAGGAAATTGTACACATGATTGAGGTCAATATGAAGCTTGCAGGTGCTGATAAAGATCTTCCTAGCTTTTTACCCATCCTGTCACCCATTGGATTCTTGGTAGAGGCTAAAACAGAAATGAAGGACCATATTGTTAAAATTAGAGATCCTCTCTTGAATAGACTTATTGCAGAAGCCAACATCCAGGATGGGCCTAATATTTTTAAGAGATTTAACGAGGAAAACTTCCCACTTGATGATGAGAGCAAGCTTGTCATTCTTAGTAAGTTTATTTTCTTTTTGGATGTATTCAATATATATGGTTAACAATGGTTCTGATCCTCTTTTTTTTTAGATGACCTTTTATCTGGTGGTATGGATACAGGGTAATTTAATTTATATCTTTTTCTCTCTCTCTTGAGTAATAGACTAACAAAAATCTACTTCTTCACGTATTGATTTTTTTTAAAAAAAAAAATAGATCCACTACCCTTTCTTGGTATTTCGCATTGTTAGCTAACCATCCTGAAGTTCAAGAAAAAATTTTCAATGAGTTGGATAAGTTTATCAATGAAAATGGACGTATTCCATCATTTTCAGATAGAGAGGAAGTCCCATATTGTCTTTCTGTTATGAAGGAATGTATGAGATTGAAGCCAACTACCCCATTTGGACTCCCGCACGAGGCTACTAGTGATTGTAAGTAATTTTTTTGTAGTGGTATTAAAATAATAAGCCCCAAAAACAACACTTGTATGTGTGATGATAAACGGCTTAGTACTCATCTACCTAAACATATATATGAGAAAGATAAAAACTAAAACTAATCTTAAAAATAATTTGGTAGTCATCGTGGACGATTATTTCATTCCCAAGGGAGCAACATTATTGTGTAGCATGGACAAAATTCATAGAAGCGAGAACTTTTATCCACGAGCAAACGAGTTTATTCCTGATAGATTTATGAATGATTCAAAGTTGATGAATACAGCTGCCAATGGAAAAATCCGTGAACGTGATCAGTTTAATTTTGGTTTTGGTCGTCGTATTTGTCCTGGTATTTATTTGGTAAGATATTGCTTATAGATAAACATACAAGTGTATTCATTTATAAATGTATAGGCTGAAGTGGAAATGTACTGTGCTTTTATCAATGTCTTCTCAAACTGTAGAATTGATCCTATCAAAGACAGTCAAGGGAATTCCGTCTATCCTGATATCGATGATGTATTGGATAACGGCATTGTACAATCTCCTGTTCCTCACAAGATTAAGTTTGTAAAGAGACAAACTACTACAGTGGCTTAAGCATACTTCCTTTCTTTATACTTTTTTCCCCCTCTCCTTTGTTTAGTTAAATTTACTCAATATGGAAAGGATATTATTTACACTTTTTAGTTTTGTGTGCCTGTCCTTATTCCTTTTCCCTATATCATGTTTATCTCTCATACATTCCTTTTCTTCATTTATTTTATTTTCATGTATATCTTCTGTATGGCTTGATTCTGAATATAATAAACAAGTCGTACTTTGATTGTTTACAAAACAACTGAGAAATAGACATTGTATGGTATTTGGCTTTGAAAAAAAAAAAAAGGAAAATGGAAACAGCAATTCGGTTCCTTGTGCGATGTTTCACGTATCTTTGCTTAACACGAAGTTAATTGTCATGAACGAATACTCGTGAAAGAGCATGCCTAATTCTCTCTTACTATATTGCTGTGATGTTGGTAAAATTATGAGTAGTGTTAAAATATAGTATGGTTAGTGTTTGTCTATATATTCATAATGCATTTGCTGTAAATTCTAACTCGTATTTCAACTTTCTGAGATTGTGAGACGTAACACCATGTCATAATTTATTCCTCTATTGTCCACAAGGATCTAAAGGAGACATCTGCCATTATTTTATAAAAGCACAAAAAAGGAACTCTCAAATATATTCTATAAAGACACCTCCAGAAATTTATAAAGCATTTATGAGTGACACTTCATAGTCAGCACCGAGTTTATCGTATCGGTTTTCATTAGTTCGTAGTATTAACATCATTATGGCTGTTTTATTTGACAGTATATAATTACGATAAATCAGAATAATAGTTTTATTTTAAGTAATAAAAATATATAGTTACTCTCTTTTGTTTATATCTCCATCTCCAATCTACACCTCATCCATTACATGAACCAGTCCTCAAAAGGATATTGAATCCGAACAATAAGGTATTTAAGTTTGAGACTATCCCTACAGCTTCGGTAAAAGACAATTTCGTTTGAATGTCTTAATATCTTGAACATAAAAAGCAAAACGTTCTTGCCACAAGAGTTCCCTTGATTTACGGCGTATTTCACGATGCATCGAATTTCGTTTGTGGTATTTTTTTATCATGTTCCATCTTGGCTTTCAATTTGAATTTAAAAATACTTCTAATCAATGCTGCTGCTTTGGTAGGCGCGAGTATTTCCTGTTCTCTCTGGTACTCATCTTCAGTAGCGGATCGTATAGCATCTCGTCCCTCTTTTATTGCCTGGCACTCTTACTCTTTCTTGTTCTCTGGTGTTCTCGCCTCTGGTGATTTATAGTTTTCACTTTTCCTCTAAACACCACCAAACGCTAAAACTTATCACTTTAAGAATACGGTAGATGTATCTTGAGTTTAAAAGTAAATGTCATGACTTGGATAGCTCGTTATTTTCCTTCTCATATTAAATCCCAATGTGGTTGAGAATACTAAATAAATAACAATGGATTCTAGAACGAGATATATTTTGTGCGAAAACAAAAATATTACCAAAAGCGTTTTCATAAGCGATTTCATATACATTTGGTACTTTGTTAGGCTCTTTACATTCTTTAATGAAATATAGTAGATTTCATTTAAAATTATCGCATATATTACCTAAATTTAGGTCAAACCGAAAATCTTTGTAAGGTCATCAGGACATTTCCAGGACGTGTAAACGAGGTTGAGTATTCTAATTCAAAGGTTAAAAATAAGTGATGGTTATATTATAGTAACAAGATTAGTATATAATATTTTGGATTTATGTAATGAGTGTGCACTAAGCATGACATGAGTAAGGTATATCTTTTATAAGAACCAGATGGTTTGCCATTTTTCCTAACGGATATAAGGCTTTTTTTGGTATTCAAAGATTAACAATGGGAAAGAAAAAAAAGCATTACTTAATAAAACAGTTTTCTTATATCACTATATCTTCAAGCTAAACAAACATTCTTAAAATGATTTTTTTTTGACGGAACAACCCATAAATGTTCACATCCGTTATTATTGATTATTATAGTAACCAATTTTTTATGCATATATGTTGAAAAGAATTCATCATTATTACTCTTTATACAAACATTAGTTATTATAACTGAGCGAATTTCAGCTAAAAACAAACATATATTCTTTTTTGAAAGAAAAAGAGAGAATATAAATTCATAATATCAATTAGGCTGGACAAAAAAAAGAGGGAGAGCGATATATAATGAAAAGCTAAATTTTTGGAATTACAAAACGATGTCCTAATTTACTGTATCTGATATCTTTGGATTATATGTATGGCTCTAAGGTCGACTTTTAAACAGAAGTGAGCTCAAAAAGGTGATCTCGTTTAATTTCAAGTATTGCTAATAGACAACAGCATTTAATTTAAAAATAGGCACAGGAATGTGAAATAATAGGACCCACATGTTTAACTAAACAAAATACGGCTTCGAAAAAAAAATCTGGTTCTTTCTTTTTGATATAAAAGTAGTTGTAAAATCGTAATGTATTCCTTTTTATATAATAATAATAATAATAATAGTAAAAGTAAACCAATGCGTATTTTGAGTCTAACTACTTTGGCCATTGGATTAGTCTTTGTATCTACAGTATGTGCTTCTCCTTCGTCCTCACGATTTGAAAAACGAGGACATCGCTGTGATGATGGGTGCGAATCTGATCATTCTCCTTCGGGAAGTGGATCAGGATTTGGTGCAGGTATACTACTTGTGACATATTCAAAATTATCGATGAGCGCAATATAAATATCTAATTGTCATTTAAAGGATTTGGTGGAGGCGGTGGTGTAGAAAATAAGGACGCCATGGGAGGAGGTGCTGATATGTTACAACGTTTATCAACTAGCTTTGGCTTCGGAAAAGCTGGAGACGATAAAGCCAGTGCTGGTGATATATCAGGAGGCGGTGGAGGTGGTGGCGGAGGCGGAGGACAAGGTATGATCTATTCATCAGTTTCTCACCGATACCTTACATTTCCCTTTTTGACGATTTTTTTTTGAATGCAGGAGGCGGAAAAGGCTTTGGCTTTGGCTTTGGAAAAGGATCTGGAGGTAATGACTAAATATATACTATGTTTTTTTAAAAAACAAGAATACTAGTTTGTATTAAAACATAACATAGGAGGCGGTGGCGGTGGCGGTGGCGGTGGCTCTAGTTAAAAGAAATAATTACTTTACTTCACTTAAAGAAAGCAAATATTATTATTTTTATTAATTAATTAAATGAGCATACAGAATAAAATAAATTTTGTTATTATTATAACTTTTTTTGTGATGATGAAAAGCATAATTTATTAGTGTTGTGTTAGTTTATTATTTTCTTCGTCGTAAAGCTGACCAAAACACTTGGTCCATTGGTCTTCAGGAACTAAGGACCCAAAGAGTTCCTTCATGTTTTTTCCAAGCTATTATATAAAATCAGTAATATCCTTTACTCTAAATCAATATAATAAAGCTCTTACCTCCTCCAACTCTTGAATAATGCTTTCCATAAGTACTACATAAGCGTAATAGACAATATAGCACTCGTATTTCTTTTCTTCTGTAAGGTTATATTTCTGTAATCCACGTTCTATCACAGTTGGTAGTTGCTGTAATCGTCTCATCAATGTTTTTCGTGTTTTTTCGGCTTGTGGAAAAAATGGTGGGAGTGGCGTTTTTAGTTGCAATGCAGATGCTAATAAATAAAAATATAAGAATACATTGCCTGTCATCTCCATAAATTCGCGCGATACAGGCAACAAAAGACTTCGTCGAACGTGCATAGCCCAAACATCCTTTAAAATTACAACCCTCATTGTCAAAAGTTTATCCAGTATATTTTGACTCGAGTTTAGCATGGCAGAGTATGTTTTGATAGGAAATGCTCCTTTCAATCTTGGTTCGTTTGGAGCGTGTACTAGTAAACCTTGGAGCTCAAATATGTTTAGCTGGATAGATATTTCTGTTTTCTGTAAGGTTTTTTCCCTGATATTATTTCTTTTTGCTAAAATTGATGTTTCGTTCCATAATACTTGTATCCCGGTGATATTTATATCTTGAGAAACAGGTTCCACGTCTTCGGAATAAACTGATACCAGTTGCTTATAAAGCCACAAAAGTCTTAAAAGTAAATCCGATAGACCTTTTCGCACTTGCGTACGTGCTTCATAAGGCCAAATATAAGCAGTTACAATAAGTCCTTTTAAGAGTCAATCAAAACATTTAGAAGGTGTTTTATACAATGTATATTTATCTTACCAATCACAACTCCTAGTGATACTGTGACACAGCGCATCCATGTAAGCTCGAATACATTGATAGTGTCATCGTATCGATTATTATATTTAAATAAGACTACGAGGTTGTATGCCAGAAGGGTAAACAATCCAAATCTACCATGCTTGTGCTGAAGTATCAGCCAAAAGCTTGGAATTGAAATTAGCCAAGTTATTAGCCAGAGAATAAAAGTGTATTCTTCAAATAATGTGTATACAATTGCGGCAGTGATGCATCCAAAAACGGTCGCTAGAATTCGCAAGATAGCACCTACATTTGTTCCTCCTACGGTAGGTGTCATAACTGCCACTACCTGGTATAAGATTGAATTTTGTAACGTGTATAGTGATTGACATGTTATAATGTGTCTCTTACTGTTATAAGTGCCCATTCCATTCGAAAATCCATGAAATAGGGTCTAGTATAGGGTATAAATGCAAACACTGAAATTATTTCGGCGGTCAGCATTGATTTCAACGCAAATCTAATTTTGTGGGTTTTAAATGCTGAAAAGAAACCCCAGAGGGTGAGAAAAATCCTTCTCCAATTTGTCTCGGGAGTAGGCGTGTGTAGGGTATTGAAAGTATTATGATTATTTGGTGTAAATAAATCTTCTTCGTTTTGATTTCCACTCGCTTTATCATCCAAGAATGTAGAGTTTTGTTCTTTAGTAAATAGATAAATAAAGAACATTTATAGAGGGATGAATGGATTAATCAGATGTTATATTATATTTCTTAAACTTACTGTCTGAAAATAAATAAGCTACCCATGCCGTTATACTTCCAGTTCTGTCCTCATCGTCTATGTTTTCATAAACAGATTGTACACATTCTACTAATTTCATCAACTCTTTTACAAACTCGAGCAAACAAAAAACGAAGAAATAAACCAAAAATACATCGTCTCCCGAAAATTCTTTCATCAGACCAGAATGAATTTCGTCTGGACTTAGATTATTTAAAGAATAATTCTTCTTGAGCTTCTGTTTGTAAAATCTGGTAAGTGCTTGATGTTGTGATTTTTCGAATAATTCGATAGCATCTGACAAATTTTGCTGCAATAACTGAAATGATGGTGTCGTGTGTGTTGTTTCATTTCGAAAATGCGCCTGCAAGTGAATAATAGTTTGTTTACAAGTGTATGCCAATGATTTCATAGGATGTCTAACTGTTCTGATAAATTGCACCAAAGGCCCTTCTTGTTTTTTCTCGCCTCCAAATCGTTCCTCTTCATTTGTTTTAGAAGTAGAAGTATCGAAACCAGCGTTGTTTTGTGTTTTTAAGTCAATGCTGGAAGATGATGCTGAGAATGACTTCATTCCGTTCATATTGTTGAGATCTTCTATTATACGCTCACGTTTTATTTCGTTCTCCATCTTTTTCCGCTGTGTGTCATATTTCAAGTTGTATGTCTCATTTCTATGACTTGATGGTCTCTTATTAATTGCTGGTGTTGGCTCGATTCTCCTGTCGCTATATTGATTATTATAACTTCCAGTCGGTTGCATAACCTGTACTTGAAGACCGCAGCTGCTTCTTAAGCCACCAACGTGTTGGGCCAATCTTTGTAAACTTTCAACTATTTTATCGTATCCTTCTGAGTGTCTCTTCATATCCATATTATAAAATTCCAATTTTGCAACTTTTAATTCTATTTTAAGCTTTGTAAAGCTTGTGCGATGGTCCTTTAAAGCATTTTCCAGTACTATGTTATTAGTGAATTCTGGAAGATCCGTATCTAGCAAAAACGTTTTTGTCAAGAGTTTAAGCAATATACGTGTAGAAGATAAACTCGAATCAATGTTATCTCTACTTTACATTAGTCTCATGTTGCGTTAACCTCTATAATTTACATTTTCTTTTGAATACCTTAGCTTTTTTGATGCTGTTATTGGCCAAATAAATATGCATACTGCTAGTGATATAATAGTTCCAATGGCTACAATTCCAAAGGTTTGTCCAATAATGGATATATCAAATTCATTTTCGATAAAAGAGCCTTGTCTGATAGTGACAGTGAAAATAATAATGAAAGCCAATCCAGAAGCTGCATGACATTATATACATATTAATACTAATGACGCTGGCGATAATAACCAATTTCTTACCAGTCAGAACGCTAGGCTTGTTTATTTTAGCCTTGAAATATGATATTATGAACGTACTACCTCCCAACCAGATTCCCAAAGTAACAGCTGTGGCCGTAATAGGCATATTGTGGCCGATAAAATAATTTGTAGTATACATGCTAACGCAGTTTAGAGCAAGTGCCGCTAACGTGTATATCCATCCAAACCCTGCTGCCTCGATTATTTCACCTATTGATTTGGCCGGGTGAAAGAAAACTGTTACAGTGGAGGCCATATGACTAGCAACGTTAGATCCACAAAGTGCATTTAACTGAGGCACAAAGGTAAAAAGCGATCCAATAGAGTAAGCAAAGCTACATTTTAATATCATTTTTTGATTATGAGTCAAAAAAAGATACTTTTTTTGGAATTCAATGAATCTTCTGGACCACTTTCTGTAAAATAGTTTCAGCTTGTATCTCTGCGATGGCAATTTATGATCGTAACGTGCAGTTTCTTCGTGTTCATTATTTGATGATGACTCTGATAAGGGCATACATTTAAGATCATGTGCATCTCGCCCAACCAATAGTGGTGTATTTTCATTTAGTGTCCTATTATCAACATCATTAATTTGATAAGCTTAAAATTTTATATCAGGTGGTGACTGTATTATGCTGCTGACTACTGGTTTACCTCTCTGAATTTAATTTCCGACTAGATAATGTGCCATTGAGTTGCTGCGAGGAAATAGGCTGTAGTGTTGATAAAGAAACTGTTCTTTTCTGCCGAGTTCCATCATCAAGTATAACTTCATATTCACTTTGATTATCATAGAGGTTGGAAGACGAGGTTCGAGATAATGTATAGGAATTAGAGAATGAGTTCGGTGTATTGTTTTTGGAATCTTGTATCATATCTACATAGTTTTGAAAATCAATTGAACTGTCATCTACACTATTTGATTGTGAGGCCGTAAAATAATTTGATGATGTGTAAGAATAGGACACATCACCGTCGTTTTCAGAGTTTGGGAGAGGGCGAGGTGTTGTTGTGGCTATAAAGGCATTGATAGGCTTATTTTCTTTTTGTCCAAAGAGCTTGGTGATTCCAGACGGTTTGTTTGCATTTTGTTGAGTTTTATGAGAAGGGGAAATTTGGAAATAATCATCATGTTCATAGTTCAATAATGAACTAGAATTAAACATTCTACTGCTTCTCTTAATAATGTCAATAGAGAATATCGTATGAATGAAACGTAAGTTACAGAGAAAAAAGGAAAAGGAAAATAGATGTTGAATAAATAAATTATAATAGCATTTGATAATCGATGAATTATACCTACTTGATCAAGCTAGTTAATTTATTTATGGCCAATAGATCTGTTCCCATGACAACTTTGTACTTGTACTTTAAACAACCTTATTTTGTAATTTACGATAAAAACACTTAATTTATTACTTATTGTGTTTTTCAAAAAATTGAGAAAAAATTCCAAATTAGTGAGAAAAAGCTGGTGAGAAAGAAAATAGGTTAAGGGAGGTTAAGCTTTTATTATTAAT
>VCJJ01002350.1:12896-28089 GCA_024139415.1 Backusella tarrabulga | reverse complement strand
GATCTCCAAAAAAACGTTAATGTGGCTCGTTAATGGTTGGTGAGACTACACTAAAGGCGTGACACATAAATAACACTATAAAAAATTAAATCCTTTTAGATTCATTTCTAATTTTTTATTTTGGTCTCTACTGATGAATATTTCCAATTCTTGGTATCTACAATATTGATTGTCTTTGTACATGGATGGGGTTTTTATATTTTTTCCCAATTATTCTCTGTACTTATCTCAACTATTGTTATTTTATTTCTCAAAATATTCCCCCTCTTTTCTCATCAATTTGTAATTTTTTCTCAATTTCTTGGAAAAAACAGTATCAATAAACTTTTAGAATAATTAATACAGTTGTTACACAACTACCGAATAATGCTTATTGTCTAAAGCCAAATAGTTATCATAAAAGAGGTTCTCTGCTTCTAAATTTTACAAATTTTACTGGACTGCAAAGAGTGGGCGCCGAAATGGTCATATATTGTGATAAATCGAGATGAAAAGAAGGAAAGACTAGAAAACAAAAGATAATAAGTAGAAGCCATCTCCATCAAATGAAGGTGGTGGTAAAATACCTTTTGCTGGATTTGATGCCACCGAGCTTGGATCAGCTAAAAAGTGAATTTTCTAGTCTGGTCAATAGGTTTGTAGACTCTTAGGAAAACCTGAGAGGCAAATTCTACTAGTTATGATAGACATCGATGAATATTATACTCACCAGGTATGCTCCAAATGTATCTCATTTGAATCTAAAAGATATGAAGCTTGGCAGAGATAGTATACCCACTATAAAAGTTTGCAATGCGACATCAATGCAAGTCATAGTATTCTCTACACCACCCCTCACTACATCATATTCGAAAAGAGATCCTCCAAATCCTCTTCCTCCTTTTAGTGAATGTTATATTTGTTTACGCAACCATGTATGCCGAATACCTTTCGCCAGCGTGTATAATCTCGACGATAATAAAAATAATAAAAATACTAAAACCGATGGTAATTCTTACAATGAATTAAAGCCAAGGAATCCAGTTTTGGTATTAATATCATTTATTTTACTAAGTAATAGACCTGATATTCAATACAAAATCAATTTACTTTAAACATAAAGCTACCTTTCAGTGTGTGGGGCTTATTTTTTTGAAAGAAAACAATCTAACTTCCAATTGTGTGAGTTTATTCGAAACAGAATGATCTGGTTCGGGAAATCATAAAACTATAAAAAAAAATTACATTTGAAAAAAACCAGCAGTAGATGCGGTTGGTGTATTTTCAAGACTTGTGCTCATGGGATCATCGACATCTTCAATATCTACACTGTTACTTCTGCTTCTATTATTTGGTTTTCTGTCATTATCCACGCAAATCATTGGGTAGTCTTGTTTAGAGCACTCTTCTTCGCGAATTTGCTGCTTCTTACGTTTTTTTCTTTTGCTTGCACAATTTTTGAGTGCGGCTGTCATTTCCATTAATGTAAAGGGCTTGCTGATAAAATCATTCATACCGGCATCTATGCAAATCTGCCTGTCTTGTCTTGATGCTGATGCAGTAAGTGCAATTATATAGACATCGTTCACGTTGAGCAAAGGATTATCTTGATTTGAAATTGACTCCTGTTTACGTTCGGATATTATGTAGCGTGTCACTTCTAGTCCATCCATTTCTGGCATATATAAATCCATCTAGAATATGATACACTATTTGTTGGGATACCATTCTTTCTTCTTTTTCTTTAAGTATTTACTTACGAATATTATATCAAACTTGTGTTTACGCATAAGATCCAAGGCCTCCCGTCCATTACTCGCAATTATCACATCCTGATACCCGAGACGTTTTAGAATACTAATAGCAATTTTTTGGTTTACTTCAAAAAACATAGTTAGTATATAAAGCTGGTTCGAGAGTTAATTATGAATAAACTTACAAACATTATCCTCCGCTAGCATTATCTTCACTGGATAAGTTAGAGCAAGATTCTCTTCTTTAGCATGGGATGGTTTTCTACTGTAATGGCTTTGTTTGTTAATCGTTACACGAGGTACTCGTGATGTTACAGGAGGCATCTCAAGTGATGACTTTGGAAGTATGTTGTTATTATGATTTGTATTAGAATTAGGTGTAGAATTAGTGTTAAATAGATACGTAGATGGGGAATTTGGATCCTTATTATATTTTGATATCATGTTTTGGAGCTCGGAATTGTTGTTTTCAGTAGAATAGGGTTCGGAAGTTGGTATACGATTCATCATTGGCTCCCATGATGAAGGTGGTGTTGTTGTTGTTGTTGTTGTTGTATAGACAGAAAGTCCTACCTTCAAAGAATCCGATGCTAAACTATCATTTTCTTTATTCGGTTTAGTTTCCTGCTGACTATTCGATATTTGATTACACGATGACAAAAAACCGTTACTTGGTGAAGAAGATGGCGAAAAAAGATTGCTTGAGGGTACTTCGTTCATAACGCGGTCGCTGTATATACTTGAGCCTAAGCTCACGCTTCCATCGGATGTAGTTGAAGATGGTGAGGGAGGAGATGCTATGACATTACCCGAGTGTGTATTTTCAGTTTCCTTGCCGGCTTCTTCTCTATCCGATGATATAATCAAAGGCAGTGCCGAAGAGAATCTTGATCCAACTCCTTCTTCAGATTCAACCCACAACCCACCATCCATTCTATTTACTAGCATGCTTGATATTGCTAAACCTAAACCAGTTCCACCATAGCGCCTTGCTGTTGAAATGTCGATCTGCGAAAATGACTTAAATAGTCTGGGTAACCTATCAGCTGGCATGCCAATGCCTGTGTCTGTAACAGATATCTCGAGAACAACTTTTTCAGGGACACTATTGTTGTCTTCTCTTCCTTCTTTATCTGGCATATCATCCTCGTTTTCATGGCCGTTGTCAGTCGCGCCAGCGCTAAATGATAACATATTCATCGTTTTATTTCCATTCATTGCACGTGCATAGATTTCTTCAACCTTTGCATCATATCGCTGTTTAAAACTTGTCCATTCGGGCTGGCTGCTGGTATTCTTTGACTGCCTGGGAATGTATTTAGAAATCTTGACGTAAATACCACCTTTCTTAGTGAACTATAAATGCATGTACATATCCCAAAGAATTAATAAATCATTTAATGTTAATACACTTATTGCCAGTAAAATAATATAATATGCTTTAATGAAGCACCGTATTGATTATTGCAGTTTACCTTCACAGCATTTGAGCAAAGATTTAAAATAATTTGAGTAAGCCTCATGGTATCGCCCATCAAATGTTCAGGGACATTTGAGTCGATCTTCCACAGCAACAGTAATACTGTCTTTCCGAGATAATGAGGTACTGGTAAAGGTAAGGTTCCCATTTTTTCAAGTTTTGAGATCAGCTGAGGCAAAGGTATGTCATCGTTTACATCGGTTGAACATTCGGATACACAAACTATTTTATTATGTTGAGTCATTGAAGCTTGATAGCGCGCCATGTTAAGGGTATCTAATCAAATTTAGACACAAATAAGCACTTTTTTAGTTTCAGTTTTTCATTTTCTATTATTATTATTTTTTAGTTAAAAGCAAGTAACTAACCTTTTATGCATTTCCTAAGATTAAATCTGCGTTCTTCCAATTTAAATTTGGGGTCATGATTGATTTTTGATATATCTAAAATATCGTTAATTACCTTTATAAGAAGAGTTAGTTGTAAGCGGAGTAATATAAGTCATCCATAGTGACCACTTACAGTTAGCAGATGATTTCCACTTGTTTGAATTACTTCAAGATGTTCTGCTTGTTCTTCATTTAAGCTGCTTCTTTCTTGCAAAAGTAAATCTGTCAGCGCGATAACAGCATTCATGGGGGTTCTAAAATTATTAATAAAGAAGACTGGTTGGTAAATTCAGTAGCACTTAAAATAGCGTTGGATGTACCTTATTTCATGACTCATATCTGCCAGGAACTTGATTTTGTTTTCCGCATCTTTCAAAGCAGCGTTTTTAGCAATAATAAGATGTTCACCTTGTCGAATACGTTCGATTTCATTTTTTACTCTCAGCTCCACAGAAGCTAAGATACTCTGAATAAAAACCACCCGTTCTTTGTTCATTGGCTTGCTATCCATCACAGTGATAATTCCTATGGGTGTTGCCCCTTTTTTATTATTTAAATCAACCCCTTTGGTCTGTTGTGCGTCAAGTCGTAATCCCACAAAACTGCTATATTCGGGATAGATGATATTTGATGATGACAATGATGCGTCTTGTGTGACATAATACGTTGCATGTCTTAAGGTTTTTAATAGCGGTGATTCCTCTAGTAGTGATAAGGGAACGGCCGAATGCTTGGCTCTAGAGTAATAATAACCGTAATAACAGAAGAAATAACGTGAATACAATTCAGAAATTAGATTAAATTAAGCATTGAGCCGTTTACTTACAGACTGGTACTTGTTAAAGTGGAACTACTAGCCTTAACGAATAGAAATCGAGCTTTTTCGGTATTGTTTTCAGTGTCACTAGGCGAATTTTCACGACTGGTGTTACAGGATGTATCATCAATAATCTGAATAGATGGGCAGCCGTCGTTTTCTTTTAAATCTCTGTATTCATCCAAGGTAAGAAGTCGTTGAATCAATACTGTTTGAACGTCTAACGTAGTTGCTAGCTCCTTCGTGAGTGAATCTAAAAATTCGTCTCCTACGTGCGAATAGGTTGTACTATAAATCGTCTGTTTTGCGACCCGGACTTTTGAGTTTAAAGATCCAGTTTCTTCCCTACGAACGTCTGGCGATAAATTCATGTTCCCACTCGATTATTGATATTTTTATAGAATGTACTCTGCGCTTTATTTTTCCTCTTTCCTTGGGGAATTGGCTCTATTAATTATTATATGGACACAAAGGAGATGTATAGATAGGGTAGAAATATAAAGATAATGATTCTTTAGTTATGTTTGGCGAAACCAAAGACGAATTGGTATATATATATATATATATATAGGGTTTTACTACTTAATCTAAAATAACAAAAAAGGGTAAAGTAAATAAATGGAATAAAAAAAGGGAAAAAAAGAAAAAAAAAGGGATATCAAGAGATATAATTCATATATCTCTTTATGTTGGTTAAGCGTGATTCAGTGTTTGAGATGTAAGAAATGAGAAAAGGAAGAAGAGGTTTCTTTTTTTTAGCTCCTGGGTATTATTTTGTTACTTGAACAAAAGAGGCAAGGCGTATGTTAAAATTTTATAAACTCACACATTGTTCATGGACTAAGCCACTATGTCTTCAAGGTTTGTTCATAGGGTTAATCGCTGTTTTTGACAACGTTTTGAGACTCCAATTGTCCATGCTTAATTTAAGTTGCTTATACGAATGCATTTAAATCATTTCTTTGTTTTTGTATTTTAATACATTGTTTTTCTTATTTTTATTTATTTGGGTCATCAAACATTGAAACACGTCATTCTGAGTTAAATGTACAGAACTGTCGATAGCTGGAGTTTGTAGAACAGTGCCGAAAAAAAAAGTAGAACAATTAGAAAATTGACTGGTAAATAAATGTGAAATCAGTTCATCAAAGCAGTAGAAGCATTATAAAACCAAGCAGTTGGTGTGTTAGTCTTTTGTTGTTAGAGCTATTACTCTGACTTTTGATGAGTGGGAGAAGGAAAACATGAATTCCCGCTCTAAATCTAAATTAAGTGGGACTTTTTTGTAGGTTAATGGTCAGGTATTCAACATGTTGGATAGCAAGCAGGGACTTGATGACACTAAGCTGTATGTAAAAATTACATTTCACATCTGGTAAAATTTAGTTGCTCTTTTAAGAAGAGAGTAAAAAGCATTGCTCATATTAACCTCATGCTTCCCGTATTCTATTTTGTACAAAGGAAATAGTTCAAAACGCATATCTCATTTTAGATGCTTTTTTAAAAGCCATTCGAGTCTTATTTATTTATAGTATTTATTTATATTTATTATTTATTTATTTATTTTAGAGTCTCCTTATTTTTCTATCCCTTATTAATTGAATTTAGTATAACTTATACAAGACATTTTACGTTGTGGATACGAAGAGAAGCTATGGATTGCTATAGCGGAGATCTTCATTCCTTATCATTACGATTAGCTTAAAAAATAAAAAGCTATACTTTCACCAGCTTTTACCATTTGCTAACATTATTTTAGTTGAAATAAACTGGAAAAATTGGATAGCACAAAAGTAATCTCACCCTTCTCATTTAGCAGATACGGCTATTGTCGATCTAAATTGATAGCATTGGGAATGTCTGAGTGATGAAAAGGGGCATTAACAACATCTCGTACAACCAAAAAATTCGTGAAGCACCTGACAGCGCTATTTTTTCAACACATGGGCGTGAGTTATAAAGTGTAAAATGCAGAGTTAGACTCAACAGATAACTATTTTAAAAGAAAGCGAATTTTTTTCTGTACTTTTCTGTGCAACAAAACATTTTCTACTTTTTATTCAATTTTTAATTTTAATATTTCCAGTCTCAGTTTACTGAATGATCAATAGCACTATCAACTTTTTTTGAATAATTTTGGACTTGCAAGGCTAAATTGCCAAGAAAAAGGGGCTAATTGGCCTTTGGTCAAACGTTTGAAGCTAATCTGTTCAGCTTTTCAAAAATAAGTTGCCTATTATTTACATTTAAGTCAACTCAAACAGTCATAAGACTATTTATTTAAGTCATTTATGGATCAGTGGATAAAATATTGTAATTTCTTAGTAATAATATTTCTACCTCTTTTAATAGCCTTTAGAATAACTTCCACGTTGATCAATTTGATAATTTTAGCTCCATCTTTCAAAATATCTTCATAAGAAAGCATAAAGATATGTAGCCTTTTTCTATAATCATCTGACCAATAAGATCAAAATTATGAATGGCAGCGTTGTTTATAACAGTACGAGGATTACTTGTATGGAGATACACATACCTGTTTAAAATAGCAAAGTCAGAGGAAGGAAAAAGAGAAGAGACGCATACTATTATCTTTTTCTTAATACTTGTATTTTACTCTATCGTAGATCTTGGATGTTTACCTTTGTTTAATGAAGCAAGGTAATGGTGTAGCAAAAAAAAACCATGAAGAAAAAGAAAAGAAGAAAAAATAATTTTATATCGCGTTTTTTTTATAGCTTTTTTTTTTGACGCGTCATTTTTTTTAAAAAAAAGATATGTTTTCCTTTTACATGATCATTCTTTTTTTAAGGAAAAAAAGATCAAAATTCTGTCAAACTCTAAGGAGACACCAACTTGACTGAATATGGTTGATGATTACATGTAGCATGCCAAAGTTCAAGTGTATTTTTGCACATTGATAGGTTTTCGAATTTAGAAAAAAAAAGTCTTGAAACGAAATTTAAATAAGATACATTTTGACATCGAGAAATATTTGCTTACTATTGAATTTTTCATGTGCACAAGATGAAAAGAATAAAAATATAGATCTTCCTGGGACGCTTTATTCTTGACACAACATCTTAAAGTAAGGAACGCCTCTTGTAATTTTGTATATGACTTTTCCCCTAGTTTTCTTATCAAGCTTTTCTCAATAAATATTACCACTTTTCTTATTAATTTGAAAATACTTCTCAATAATTTTAAATATATTCTCATTTTCTTGAAAAAATACTAACAAAATAAAAGAAGAGAAAGGCAAATGGTATTTTTTAAAAAATACAAACACCAAAGAACAGAGAGAACTATCTAGTTCCAAATTGGATTCGAAATTTACCCAACTTCAGCTTCAACTTCTTCCGGGTGTTTTCAAGTTGTTCAGCAGCTATTTCGCAGGATACCTCTTCTTCAATTGCTCTGTACAGCTATCTCCTTCTTTTAAAGAATCTGACTTCTTTGTCAGTATATCTCCATTTGTTCTTGAACTCGCAGTCTAGGTATTTCACAGAAGGGCAATTAGGAAAACCATGTTCACATTCTATCCACACTTCAATCACGGTTTCGATATTTCTGCTGAGAGCGTATGAAGGAGAGGATCAAGACGACGACGACGACGACGATTCAGACATATTTGGAACGGTCAGTGGCGAGTTGGAAACACGTAGAGGAGAAGAGAGACTATAAGAAGCGGTGAGGGGTAAAGCAAAATGGATGACCCACAGTTAAGCTGTCACCAATGCGTTTGTGAAGAGTAGACACTTTCTCAGGTGAGCTCTATGGTTTGTTTACATTTTGATAGACATCCATTCCAATCCAATTTGACCCATTTGACTGATTCGAAAAGGTCCACTCGAGAGGCATATGGGTTACAAAAGCTAGTTGCTAAAGGCATGGTGGAGATCAGCTCCTAAAATAGGACAGGTTAAAAAAGAAAAGAAAACCTCTCAAATAAAGACATTTTATACCTTCGGAAAAAAATAACTTGTAATATGTTTACTTGTTCTGATAATAAAACTAATATACGCTTATTTTTGTCGTAGATGTTTCTAACTATTAAACTGTAGCAAGTCACTTAAGGTATCTACTTACATATATTTTTTCAATGTATATATTTATTCTAATACTTTTTCTTAGTTAACATTAAAACGATTATATATGCCCTATGAATATACACATGGTTACAGCCTGCGTCTGCTTTCAGTAAACACCGATATACTAGCCAAAGGAAGCCAGCCAAGGATACCAGTCGAGAAAAGCAGCCCAAGGATACCAGCCAAGAAGCGATCTGGATTCGAGGATCGGAAGGGCGACCGGTCGTGAATTCAATCCATTTATATATTTGTGTTCGTTTCGTGTTCAATTTTTGACTGCCCGCGCAAAAACTAGTCTCTTTTAAGTCATTCTGAAAACAGGGAATTTTACTTCGCCTGTGTAGGTTAATCAGACCACGATGTTGAAGAAGCGGTGCACTAAGTGCAGGTTCATACTCAATATTTTACATTTCCTGTTGCTTCGAATACCTGAATGACCATAGTCACAAATGGTATCTGATGGGCTACATTGTTATAATGTTGTTTTTCAGATATATACGGCATTATCAAGTTGATCAATTTTGAAAGTACGTCTGCTTCTTTATCATCGATACCGGGCATCATTGATTTAACATGACGAACGTGAACCTCTTGGCCATGGTGTTTGTAGATTATATTTCTTGTCATATTGCGTAATTGTATCAGGCGATCAGTCGAATAGTCACCATTCTTTAATAGACCTGACCTAGATTCTTCTTCAAGTTGCTCAGTTTGTTCATTCTGCTCTGGCTGATCTTCTTTCAAATCAATGTCCGTATGAGAAGGTTGGTTATGTTCCTCTTGTTTCTTTCTCTCTGTTAAGAAATATATGAGTTATTATTACCATTGTTGAAGGTTAAAAAATTACTTTATCCTTTAACACTCGAGTGTAGGTATCAATTCTAATTTGACATCTTGCTCCCTTTTCTCTCCATTTTTCTGCATTTTGAGGGTCATTTTTAGCCTTCTTCTCGTATTTTTCCTTCTGCTTCTCCTCGCTTTTAAACAATCTTCTTTTAACATCGTGGGATTTATTAATGATAGTGATATTTTCGTGTGGTACTGAAGACGAACCTTGATTTAAATTTGATCTCTGTTGTTCTTTCTTTTTTTGCTATCCATTTTTTCAACGCATCCCTTCTTTTCCAAGGCTTTTTTAGGTGCTAGATAGAGTTGCAGTAAAACATCGAGTAGACGAGTGAACTGTTTTTTGCGTGTTTTCTTGTTATCCCACGTGTTGTAGAAGCTGGTTATATAATTATTTAAAGCCACTTTCATGACATAAGCTTCCAAATTGTTTACTATATTTGTTGGACGAGGCATCACCTTGATCATTTCCACGCAGCAATCTTTATTCTCTATGGTACGTTGCTCTGGTCCCGAAGGGATGAAGTAAATAGAATTTATCGTTTGTAAATGTCCATTTTGGAATAACGATGTAAAAGCACCAGGGCAAATAGGTACAGTTGAATTTGAATCGAAAATGAATTTTAACTGGACTTTACAGTTCTCGGTTGAACTTGAACTTATCTCTGAGATTGAAACGTGAAAAAGGTCGGTTTTCGATCGAATTTGAACTAGCTTCTACTTAGGATATCGTTACATACGCTACACTACACTTTTCACTACAAATCAAAATAGAGTGACGTCGTTCAAAATTAAAAATAAAGGGTCCAACATGATCATGATATTGTTCTTACCTTTTGCAAAGAGTCAAATCGATGTGAACATCAATACAGTGGACTCCCGCCAACCTCTTTCCGTTCATGAAGTCATTTTCATTGTTGTGACAAATAAAAGAACTGCACCATGAAAAATGATGATTAAATATTGATAATAATTACGAATATAACTAAGTATAACCATGAGTGTGTATTACCAAAGATAACTTACCATTATTTTGAGATAACTGATATCATTTTGACGGAAAGCAAAGAGGTACGTTTTTTATAGATCATAATAAAATAGGAGAAAGAGATAGAGAGATAAATAAATACAATTTCCTCTGTCTTTTATTATTTACCCTGCACAATCAAAATGAGCTACATAATTTTTTATTTGATAAATAGCAATGAAACCATCATTCTCTCCTTACTATTAATGAACAGCTGCCTCTTTTGTAAATGACAACAGCATGCTCTATAGGAAGTATGTTCGTTGTCTATCAATCAGTGACCCAGTATTATGATCATTTGAAGCTTAAGTATGTGATTGACAACATCCTAGTTTATCATTATTATTATTATTTATAGTGAAAGCAGATATATAACAAGTACATAGCGAATGATAAAACCACAATCCTTCTTGAATGAAATAAAAAAATCCACATTAGCAAATTTGGGCTTAGATATTATATTAACGTCACTCTAATTGAATTTGTCGTGAAAAGTGTAGTGTATGTAACAGTGTTTTTTTGGTAAGTGTAAATAATGAAAAGTTTACTTTTCAATTGGAAAGAAAAACCGAAAAAAGCAGCTTCCTGTTTTGCTTAGGGAACTGTTTATTAATAAAATGAATATTGTTATTTTTAATGAATATTAAAAAATAAACAAGTGTTAATGTGGATCGTTGGTGGTTGAGGAAAAATTTTATATTTTTTCGAAACGTAGCTGGTCATTGAGGTGATAACCGAAACCCTAGGATAACGGTAGTTATTCAGAACACTTGCCTACAAGTGTCATATAGAACAGTGTCCTTAAATTGGCAGCTTTTTTTGGTTAAATTTTACAGAAAAAAAATTTATCCTTTTTTTTTTATCTTTAAACACCAAATCAAATAAAAGATTGGTTCTGATTGTCTTTTCTGACTCTGGGCTTTCCATTGGTACAATTCTCTTATTTATAATAATTTTTGATTTCTCACTTGTTTTTTTTTTTAGTTTCTTGTCATGGTGTCTTCATTTCTACCTTAATGTACCTGTCTTACTTTGCCATGTTACTGATCCCACTTAGCAAGAAGTACATTTAGGCCAAAACCTTGCTCTACAATAACGCAATACTTTTAAGAAAGGTAACATTTAATTGCAATTCAGGCTTTGTAGAGGGTTTCTAAAATCGTTGCTTTGCATAATATTAAATAATACATCATGTCTATCATCATCTATATCTTTATGAAGTATTGTATGTGTCCATTTCCATGATAATAACAAGGCTATCAAGAAATACCCATCCACTCTATTTTTTTTGCCGATCATTTAAGTGTCGTTTCAGTGCTGTTTTTGGTAATCTCGGTTTACCTGTTTAATTTAATGGTGCAAATACGTTCTGGGTTGACTAAACTTGGAGACAGACTATCGACATTTTACGTCCAAATTTGACTGAAACCGTCCAAAAATGTTTACTTTCCAACATGACCGATATGTTTTCAGTTTTCAGATTACTGTAACTGTCAGCATTTTTACACGGTTACCTTCAAAGTCCAACCGGCAACCGACTGGCACTGTTATATTTTTCGACGTGCATACGTTGCAAAACTGTACATTCTTGCCCAGGTGTAAGAGTTGTTGAATGAATCAAGTTTGAAAGCTTACTTATCAAGGCAAGAGGTGACGTGTGTTAAATCACCTTGGTTGTGGTAGCCTTCAGGAAGTATTTCCTTGATTCCAAACCCATGGGAGACTTCTAGAACAACTTTGTTACCATTGAGTGGAAACCGATGATCAGCAAATAATAGCATTAATTGTCTAAGCTGTATGCTATATTCAATGATATAATAAGATGTTTTTCCAGAGTGTCGTGTAAAGTCTGTCTGATATGAGCTTTGATACTTTCATTCAAGTCTTTACGTATTATTGAACTGAAGGTTGATGAGCAAATTCTACTTTCGCCTTCTTATGCTGCGATAGGTTTTGATTTCCCACTGGAATGGCTGCTTTCTGTTTTTTTCAGATCTTCTTTGGCAGCTTTTACCAATCCGTCAAAGTTCTCTTTTGTGTATTCGGTCCATAATTCAACAGGGTGCGTGATCTTCTTTTGCAGTGTTTGGCCTCTTAAAAAGTTTTCAACGGTACCGGTTTTTAAACCAGCTCTGTTATTTGCACCAGCCTTTGTTCCTCTTTCGAGATCTTTACGTTCTTAGTACTTTTTTCTCAGTTCATCTTGATCTTCTCTTTTTTTTTAGACAATTTTTGATTTTATCTGTGAGGCGTTGCTGAAATTTAGCATCTAATGCAGCCATACAGATTTTGTTGTGTTCTTCTTTTATCCTCTTCGACGAACTTCCGTCGCCTTTTTTTTTAAAAATTAAATTTATAAGTCAATGTCATTTGAATAAATGTCATTGAAACTCACCTTGTTCGTCCTGTTCTGTTTGCCGCTTAGATCCTGCAAACGCTCAGGTTGGAGGTTCATTCAACTTCATCGTCTCTGCATTAAATGGATGGATTTGTTTGGTCTTTTCATGTTTTGCACCCACGTTAAATGTTCTTTTAGAGAGAAAAATAATGTAAACAAAGGCGCTCTTGTGATAAAATTACTCTTTCATGCAAAAAAAGGAAATCAAATATATTTGGGGCTATTTTTGATTAGCAATAATACATGAGGTATTTTGTTGATATACAGTGTAAAAGTGAAATAAAAAAAATCATTGGCTAAAAAATGGAGGTTCGACCAAAATCGATCGGTCTGAGACCAGTCGGACTAGCCAGATACAGGAAAATAAATAAAAAGATGAAAACTTAAACAGTTAAAAGCTTAAATCTCATCAGCAAGTTGTCCAAGTAAAAAGAATTTTAAGTAAAATAATAACGAATAGTAATAATGCAATTCGGAGAGAGTAAGTTAAAGTACACTCGTTAATAAAACAATCAAAGACACGAGTGCTTCATGGATCGAGCCACCCAAAACTGCTTAAAAATCCCTTTTGCTGATTTTAGTACTTGTGGTATTCATTCCACTTATAGAATACACTCCCATATATGACCGCAAGATGATCATTTTTTTAACAGCACATAAACTTAAAACCTCAACAATCACTGTTTACCCAGTACTCATTTATGTTAAAAGATTAAAACTGGAATTGAAAGCACTAAATATTTTCTTGAGAAATGTTACGTATATCAAATAACCTACCATTTAATTTGTGATAAAAAAGGATGTTTCTAGAACCACTCGTGCTCGTTTTACCCCTTCCCCCTTATATGCAAAAAGTTGTCGAAACCAGAATACACATTTAATATAATATTATTTGATCAAGATCTTATCTCAATTAAATTAATCATCCTTGAGAAAATAAATTGCCCTGAACAAAAGAAGGAGGATGGGGAAAAAAAAATGGATCGTGAGAATTTTTGCTGAAATTTGATTCGCGAATTGACTAATTGTAATGCTACTGATAATAGTTTGATGCTTTGTAATACTAAGTGAATATTAGCTTTTTTGTTACTACTTTTTTCTGTTAAGCAAGGAACCAAAAGTCAAATAGAAATATTTTTTCACGCCATTACAAGTTATAAACATTTCCCCCTTTTTTTTGCCTCTTGCCATATCAATCCTCCTGAACCTTAATTTCCATGTAAGAAAAGCAAAGAGGCAAAATAGGCGTTTTGAGTTGCATGTAAATTAAGCTATTTTTTCTCATATCAAGTAAAAGCAAGTTACTTAAAAAAGAAAATATACTGATAAAAAAGAAATAAGAGAAACATATCTTTCTTGAAACCCCAAACTTTTTTTTTTACACGCTCCAAAAAACGAAACTTGTAATATTAAAATTTTCCCAATAAAGCTTGAGAAAAAATAATTAAGAGGCATATGTAAATTTATTATATACAACTATGTGACAAAGTAAGAGAAAAGATAGTAAAGCATGCAATGAATATAAAAGATAAAGGGAATGGAGAAAATCATGTTATTGTTTTTTTTTTAAAAAAAAAATAAGCTATATATGAAGAAATGAATGTGTATGTATATTTTTATCCTAAAAGGAATCGAATGGAGGGTAAATGAATGTTATTGTTTGTATTGTACTTTTTAGGTGACAGATTAAACCAATTATTTTCAAAGAGATGGTTATCGTCATTTTCTGGTTTGCGTGGTGGGATCAACACAGACTGATCATATGCTCTGCCGTTCAAGCATTTAGTTAAAGGCGGCAATGTTAATCGTTGCTTTGGGTAGGTACACTCATATCGTGGCATGGGGGGTTTAAAGTATGTTAGAATGGGTGAACTCTCTGGAGTGCATGCCTGATCACTATCTGAATCCGAAATAGAAGAGGCTGAAGAACGGCAATATTGCTGCTGATTGTAATCTGGAAAATGAAGTGGAGGAGGACTTGAACACAATATTGGACTTGTAGGACGCGACTGGTCTTGATAATTATTCCCATGATAGTTGATAATACTAATAGCCCTACCATTGGTATCAATGCTACTATAAGAATATGGAACATTAAAATTTGTGGGTGCATATCTTGGAGGAAGCATGATGGGACGGATATTCAAGTGATTTTTGTTTCGTTTATTTGGTATGGAATGAATTCGAGCATGTCGAGTTAGCTCGTCAGAGCGCGAAAACCTTTTTGAGCACCCAGGAAACACACAAGGGTGTGGTTTCTCACCCGTATGCGTACGAATATGACGGGTCCTATGCTCCAAACGTACAAAGGCTTTTGGGCACATTGGACATTGATAAGGACGTGGTTTGTCCATCATATATTGGTGATCGGCCTGACTATTTTCGGTAGTATATGGCATATTTTATTGTTGG
>VCJJ01002348.1:12785-23477 GCA_024139415.1 Backusella tarrabulga | reverse complement strand
TCTCTCTCTCTCTCTCTCTCTCTCTCTCTCTCTCTCTCTCTCTCTCTTTTGAACAGAATTAAAGCTTCATTATATTTTCGAATTTTTTTTTCAATAATAATGGGTACAAATTTAAGTAAAGTAATGGGAAAGTTATTTGGTACGAAAGAAATGAGAATTCTGATGTTGGGGTTGGATGCTGCTGGAAAAACAAGTGAGTATAAATTTTTTGGATAAATACAATTGCTAATTTATAACTGGGATATACTAGGTATACTCTATAAACTGACGCTAAAGCAAACAATCAATACTATTCCAACTGTTGGATTCAATGTAGAGTCTGTTACATATAAAAATGTGAAGTTTAATGTTTGGGTAAGGTATTGGTTGTTTACTCTGTAATTTCCACTTTAATAATTAATTTACATTGTATAAGGATGTAGGTGGACAAGATAATATACGTAATCTATGGAGACACTATTATACAGGAACACAGGGATTGATATTTGTGATTGATTCTCATGATCAAGAAAGAATAGTAGAAGCTAAGCAAGAACTACATCGTATAATATCTGATCGAGAGATGAAGGAATGTTTGCTCTTAATATTTGCAAACAAGCAGGACCTTCCTAATGCTCTTTCACCTTCAGAGGTTACTGAAATGCTGGGCTTGAACAAACTCCGTGATAGACTTTGGTATGTGCATCCCTCATGTGCTACTACTGGCGAAGGACTGTTTGAGGGATTGAATTGGCTGAGTCAAAATGTAAAATCGCTACCATCATAGAACAGCATAATTTATTACGATTATTATTATTATTATTAGTATTATTATTATTATTATTATTATTATTATTATTATTATAGCTTTGAAAATACAACATCACAAAACACACTGTTTTCATATTCCCAATCATTTAGTTTATCTTGTCTAATAACTAGCTTTTTCATTCCGCGTACTGCATCTGCAGATACCTTAGTGCCATTTCTCTCAATAAAGGGACTGATATAATCTAAAGAAGCCTGTACAATATCCTGATTTTCTGGTACGACTATATCAGCAAAACCAGACTCCAATGCTCCATTATTGGCGGTTAATTTATGGCCACTAGCCATCCACTTTAAAGCGTTTTTTCGACCAACACTGGTATACAGACGAGCCAACCCACCCCAAGGAGAGCTTACACCCATGCTCGTCTGTACAAAGTGAACAAAACCATTGGTGGACATACAGACAATATCAAAGGCTGTGATCAGTTCGGATCCACCACCAATTGCACCACCGGTTAAAATAGCAACAGTGATTAATGGAAGCTTGGTGAGCTTGTAGATGGATGTATGCATTAAGCGGTTCACGGCAATTGTATCATTGGGCGAATGAAGATATTCACGTGCAAATTTTAAATCTTTTTTAAAATAAAAGACGTATGAGCAAAGCTAAAAGTGCGTTATTTTATTCCATTACCCAATCCAGAACAAAAGGACTTGCCAGAAGCGCCCATTACCATAACAGCAACAAGTTTATCGGCATTTGCTTCTAATTCGCAAACTGCATTGTACCATTCGACCATCATTTTGCCAGAAAGTGCATTGTGTCTAGCGCTGTTATCAATAATAATACGCGCAATACTAGGCCGGAAATTAAGCTCGAGTTTTATGCTGCCTTCACCTTTATTATGTAGTGTTTTGATAATATCTTCCATGAGAAAATAAAAAAATAAAGGAAAGGAAAGGAAAGGAAGAAAAATAAGCATTCATTTTTCTCACCGTTTTATTTAAATATCTAATAAAAATGACGTTACTGTATTTTCAGAAACATGTGAAAATATTTCGAGTCGTGGTGGACTATTTCCACATTATAGAGAGAAAATGATTCAAAGATGATGGATTTGCCCAGTAATATTACCCAATACATCAGAAATATAAACTGAGCCAAATGAGGTCTTATAAAGGCCTTCTTTGGTTGTTATCTGTATGCTGCATCTTTAGTATAGACTTTCCAACCACTAATAAAGCTCATCCAAGTTTATTGGAATCCATATTCACCACTTGAGGCTGCTCGAGAGCGATCAAGGAGTAAAAGTTCGAGAGAAGGTTGAGCAAGCCATTTCGGGAAATGAATTGATTTGTCATAATCTGTCTCCGCCAGGAACAAGTGCAAGCACGCAATCACAGATCTAAACCTTTCGCAGACCTCTATATTTTCCCAGACTTTTTATTTATTTATTCTCCTTTCATTCGTGCTGAAATTCCTTTCCCTCTCTCTTTTTCTCTTTTTCTCTCTCTGTTCTTTATTAATAATATTATGTCAAGCAACAAGCCAGTCTCTTCAACTGCTGACTTTATCGCCGGAAAGTAAGTTTTAGTTTTTTGAAAATGATTTCACGGGGGTATATCAGTACTCATCTCGACGGAAAGTTTCGGTGGTATGGCACAAGTCTTGGTTGGTCAGCCATTAGATACCATAAAAGTGCGCTTACAATTAGATCATGGCAAGTTTAAAGGAGCGTGGGATTGTGCTGTTCAAACTGTGCAAAAAGAAGGGTTTTTTGCGCTTTATAAAGGCATGGCCAGTCCGTTGGTTGGTATTGGAGCTGTCAATGCCCTTTTGTTTGCTGCAAACTCGAACATCAAAAGTCGGTTACAGGAATATCCCAATCAGGTCCTTCCTTTACAGAAAATTGCGTTGGCAGGTGCGGGTGCGGGTATTATCAATAGTGTCTTGGCTTCCCCTGTAGAGTTGTTGAAGATCAAGTTACAGGCACAATTTGGAGCAGCCGGATCAAATGGTGGGCGTCATTTTACCGGTCCCATCGATTGTGCTAAATATTTAATCAAGAGAGATGGTATTGCTCATGGTCTTTTCCGTGGCTTGTATGCCACACTACTTAGAGAGATTCCCGCCTATGCTGGTTTCTATACTGCCTTTGAATTCACAAAGCGCAGTATCACATCCCCCGGTCAAGACGCCTCGGTACTTCAGTTGATGACTTCGGGTGCAGCTGGTGGTGTTGGTTATTGGGTGAGTTGTTATCCCTTGGATGTGGTCAAATCTGTTGTCCAGAACCAAGAGGCCCCTCCAAAGGGACTGTATATCACAAAAATAATGAAGCAAATATATCTTCGTGATGGTGTTAGGGGTCTGTATCGTGGTCTTGGTACCAGTGTTGTAAGAAGGTAAAGTAAAAGAGGGGCGGAAAAAAAAAGAAACAATTGTTTCATGTTTACTGATGTAATATTTTAGTATTCCTGCTGCTGGTGTTACCTTTACTGCTTATGAACTTTGTATCCGCGCATTCCAATCTAATGGTTGGTAATTTGGGTTTTTCTTAGATATTATAGACTTATAAATATATAAATAAATAAATTGTACTTTATCTGTAAATGTGTGCAGTGGTGCCTTGGCATCTTTACGGTCATGCTCATTGATCTAAAACATCATACTGTCTTTTTCAATAAAATGCGAAGAGGGAGAATAAATATTGAAGATATAAAGCTTTTGTTATTCATGTTGATTTGAACCAAATTTATGTGTCGGCACCAACGACTCAAGCGTACTTGTATGCACCGAAATTATTCCTGGTTCGGGTTAATTGATTTGCCACTTTTGACGAAATCTTTTCCCCCTAAAAAAGCAGTGCATCAAAAACAAATTGTAATGGCGATTGTCAAATTAAATAACTGGGAGTGAAATGACGGATCAATTGACATGATATAAATCATTAATGATATTGTTATATTTTATTTATTTATTATTTATATATGATGCAATATTCTCTGTTTTTTTTTCATTCTTTTATACATGTTGGTATAGTGTCATCATTGTTGCTCATGCTCACTTTTAACTTTCTCCTGCTGACCAAGAGCAGCAGAGCATAATTCGGTGAGTCGTGCAAACTTTGCGTTGGATTCATCATCTTGGTTTGAGTTTGTGGGAGACGAAGTGCCCGAAGAGTTTGAAGTACTTGGTACTGGGGGAGTTGGTTTAGTATCGGGTTTAGTTTCACTGGTAGGTCTTGGATAAAAGGGATTCTGGTCTAGAATACTACCGAGTTGCTGTTGCTGTTGCGGTGATAATTGAGGATATTGCTGGTTGCCAGGGACAAGATAATGCACTAGAAGCAAGTAAGTAATGTGGTCAAAAGGCTACCGAATAATATTATTCTTACTATAATATGCCGTATAAGCATCGTAAGCCTGTCCATATTGATTCAAAGTAGGAGGATAAGTAAACGTGGCAACATTGCCAGACTGCAGTTGTTGAGACTGAATGTTTTGATAAGCATTATCACTGCGGTTATTGTCACTTTTATTATTATTATCAGCCGTATGATTCGGGGTGCTGGCTGAGGTGACTGTATTCGCACTTACACCGTCCTTGTCGTCTGATACATTTCAAACCTTTAGTACAAATGTATATACGCTTAAAGCCCAAAGGTGATATTTACCAGCAAAGTTTTTTCTTTTTTTATAGGGTCCACGTTTAATCCCTTTTTTGCGTTCTTTTCTAACAGAGCTTATACAGGAATCCTCGACACCGTATTTTATACAACGCGGGCATGGCCTAGCATCATCGCATTTTTTACACGCCTTTTGGCAATTGGCTTTACATTAAGCGTGTTAGTAAGGAAAACATGCTCGACAAAGTTAATACTTACTACAAGCGTTTTTGACCTGCCTACGCTTTGAAGTATCGGCCATTTGAGCCAAATGGCTTTCAATGACTGATAAGTCGGGAGGTGCGGTGCCGTTTGTGGAATAAGATGGAGTGAACCCTTGAGGGTAGTAACCTGGGATCGACTGCATTTCGTTTAATCTTGACTCTTGAAACGCAAAAGAACAAAAGAAAAAATGAAACCGGGTGTGTGACGTGCCGATATTGAGATTTTGTTCTTTTTATAACACTTGTATTTATCATGTGATCCCTCAGTCAATGCACTGGCCCTACAACCATGTCTGGGGATGGCGTGAATCAAAGAAGAAAAAAAAAAGTGCTGTGGGCCATTCATTTACAAAAAATAAATTAGCATGAATCCTTTTCTTTTTCTTTTGAAGGCTAATAAAACTTTAAAAGATCGATTATCGTGATTTTTTGCTGGAAAAATATCTAGTAATAGCACATGATAAAGCATGGCTCAGCAAAAATAATGCTAGTTTTTTTTAATAATGTGAACTTTCTACTAGGAGAAGTCGGAATCTTGCCAAATGGACATCCTCGAGAATATATGTATTTGAACTCTTTGACGTCTATTTTGGAGCTTCTAGCGTACTTGAAAGATCAATAAAAATCAATAAAAATCAATGGCCAGCAGCTATATTGCTTCTGTTTTTTTTAGAATAAACTTTGGTACAAGCTTTTTATTAAGTATTACTAGGTAAGCGAGATGATATTACATGTTGTTATTAGTAACTTGGAAGACAAAAGAATAAATAGGGATAATAATAATAAGAGGGGGATTTTTCTCAAGTTAGTTTTTCAGGAATGGTGTTTGTGGAGACGGATGATTGTGGTAAAAACAGCATACTTGATCGGGTAATAGTAGATTGACCACGTGCAGTATTCTTCATATTAACATATGCAATTGCTCCATCGCCTAGTACTGAGCCCAGACTAACAAGATCCGATACTGTATGTCCTGTTTCCGGATCAATGATACCTGTATCTGCACCATTTTGTAGCAAGAATTCGGCCATTGGGAAAACAATTTTCGGTTGATTGTCATCCTCTTTAAAGCCACTGTTATTATTAGTTTCCTCTAATATGTCTTGTTCACTAATATCGCGACCGTGCAGCAAAGAGTAATGTAAGGCATAGCGGACAACATAATGCTCATCGCTAGAATCTAAAGTTTCAATCTTGTTGGAGCCAGACTCGAGATCCAATAAAAATGGTGTATACATTGGTGCCATTAAGGATATACGAGGTGAGTTGGAACTATAGGGTCGTGTAGCATTAGGGCTCGCACCCAAAGCAATTGCTTTTAAAGCACCAGGTATATTGTCAGTATCAATAGCATCGAATAGTAATTGGCTAGGTAATTCCGTGGTATCATCTCTCTTGACGTAGGCTCGACCTACATATTTTTGCTGGATATAAGCGAGCTTAACATTGCGCGAATCGGTAGAGCTCGGGCTACTGCCATCGTTGCGCGGATCCCATATCATGTTTGAACGAGCATTTCCAATTGATCTCAAAAGTTCAATTATATCAGGCGTATAAGAGGTACTATCCAAAGTCAATGAGCGTATTTTTGATACATGTGTGCCCAGACTGCGATGAATACCAGAGCACTCTATATATACATATGAATAATTGTTAAAATAACAGGATTCTTATCAAAGCAAATATACTTTTATATATATATAATATACCTATACACAGCAATACACCTAGATTGAGAGAGCACCAATCAGGATTAGCCGCACCACAATCTACACAGTAATGATTAGATGGCTCCTCTCTTAGAGTCGATATTAACTTTGTATTTGCATCGGGCAGTGCTGAAAACAAGAAGTGTCCATTATTTGAACCCGTCATTTTTGAATTGCCATGACCGAAACTAAAACCTGACCACCTAAATCGTTCGTTTGGGGCAGATGCCGAAACAAGCAGTTCCGCTCCTTCAGCAGGAGTATTCGACTGCCGCTTGCTTGACTTTCCTGCAGCGACCAGACTAGACTTGATGCCACTTAATTTACGACTTTGCTTTGATGTTGAATTGGACGACTCAGGCGCCTCTTGAAGACAAGCAGTTGAACTTGTGCCGTTTAGTAGACTTTCAATGGCATTTTGAATGGTGGCAATCCAACTAGACGTTTCTTCGGGTGAAGTAGCCTGATACACCCTTCGCATATAAGGCGTGATGACTTCAAAACAGAACCGCCGCTCTACATTTCTGGCTTCACGAACAGTTGCAAATCTTAAATTGATGGGTTCAATATGAGGTTCTAATTGACGTTTCCAATTTGAATATTCATGAAGCTGGCCGTTACTTAGGACACACCAGTACCTTGATAGCATTAAATGCGTCAATATATAAATATACGCATATATATCGGAAACTTACTTGTGCCATGGTACGGACGATGAAGTGACATCAAATCCCAAGCCCTTTGCAGGTTTCGAAGTGGCAAACAAAAAGCCTTCCTTTTTTCTACCCACGCCAGTGCCATCACGATGCTGCTCCAAATCACGAATACCTTTAAACCGGTCCTCCTCCACTGCTTTTACGTCAGCCTCTTCTGTTGCAGTTTCCTCGTCGCCATTAGTGTTGCTATTATTAACATCCAACGTACACAAAGCCTCTAGTTCCTTTCTTTTAGCCGCCCTTTCCAAGTTGGATTGTTCCTGCTCACGTGAAGTAGTGGCCATTAAAGTTGTCAATTCGTCTAAACTGGATCTGTCTTGGGCCAATTTAGTGGCCACCGTTTCATAGAATTCAAAATTTTTGATGGAATGATCCGCAATACTAAACAAGATCTCATTCTCCTTTTTACCTCCATGCAAGTCGACCAAGAAGGCAAAATAGTCAAATCGGGCCAGGTCAAATTTATGCTTTCTTGCTTGCTGATTCGCTGTGTCCGTATCCTTTTTTTTCGATGCCTTTAAATACTTTGCCAACGATGCATAATAGTCTTTGCTGGTATCTTCGAATTGGCGCCGTTTGTTCTCAACCATCTTGATATCATGTTCATAAACGTGCCGCAATGTATCAATAAGCTGGACTTGTAAAGAGGTGTCGATTCTCTTCTGCTCCTCTTCAATGGTGGCTGAAGCTGCATTCAGGTAATGGCTCATGAGCGGTTCCAAGTAAGGGGCATTTCGTAGAGCATCCAAATAATTTTGATTCACTCGAGCCAGATACTGCTTTGTCTCCAATAAAGTGCTGGCCGTCTTGATAATGCGTTTCAAAGACTGCTTCAATGCACCGGTTCTGTTTTCTAATTGCTGGATTGTTGCTCTGAGCAAAGGGCCATCCTCAAGGTACTGATCGCCACTGAGTGTGGATTTGAAAGGAAGCGAAAGTGACCCCAATGAAGAGTCCAGCGATTCACACTGATCTTCTTCAGACATTATTTCTTTATATGAAAACAGGAAAGAAACCAGTTATATAAAACAATAATTATGAAAAGAAAAGAAAGGTAAAAAAAAGGATGCTGATAATCCTTTTTTGAACCGGTCTTGTGTGACTAAAATGAAAAAAAGCACCTTTTTGTTCAATTCTTTCTTTTCTCTCTTTTTTAATTCACTTTATTCACAAGTTTCTTTTGTTCCCGTTTACTTTCATTCTCATTGTTTTATTTTCTAGCTTATTTCTCTTTTATTGATCGACTGTTTTATAGAGAGTCGAAAAAACCCAAAAGTAGCACAATCAACAGGCTCAACTCGTGTCATGGAACAATGAAGCTAAAAAAAATTGATTTGTTGGTGTCACGATTGTCAATTTCGATATTAATTATTAAGTTTTGTACATAATCAAACCCGTTTAAAGCATCAAAAGCAAACCAAAATCCAATCACCAGATGAAAAGTGTTCAGTGTAGCTGTCAGTCATTGGATTTGATATAATAGATTGGTTTATGGTCGTCTTGCCAACGTTCTTATATTTAAATTGATTTTGACAACGTGAAGCTGGGGTTTAGTTGATTAATCTAACGACTTTTAGGAAACATGGATGTGAAAAATGAATTGCCTTTCATTAGGCATAAAAGCTTGTTTTTGTTTCAATGACAAGAACCTCAATCTTTTTGACTTTATCACCATAACAAATAAAACTATTTCGATTTATTAAAGAAATCATCCAGTCTTTTCATTGTTGAACTGCTACATGAACCATTAAATCGCTCATGATTAAGTCTTTTTAAATTTGCAGCATTTTGAATCAGTTCTTCATCATTCATGGTCTCACGAATGATTGTAGCGGCGGTGTTACGTTCCAGCTCTCCCTCAGCAGGATTCTCCCATAAATTCTTACCAATCTTCAATTTGTTTTCCATCATATCACTGTTCATTGGCTGATCTGCCAACATTGGTACACCGACAATAGGAATCCCTGCAGTAGAGATACACTCCAATAATGAGTTCCAGCCACAGTGAGAGATAAATAATGCAGTAGAGGGATGGCTCAGGATGCCGATTTGGGGTGCCCACTCAAGTATCATGACACGGCCTTCCATTCTTTCTCTCCATCCTTCTGGTAGACCATACTCATCACACAGAGCCTTAGGCTCTCTTTCTTTATAGTCATCATCTGCATGAATGGGTCGATAGGATACATTCTTTGGGGTTTTTTTCAAAGACCAAATGACAGGACAACCAACAGCTTCCAATGCAAATGCGAGCTCAACCCGATCAGCTCTACAAAAACTGGCTTCAGTCCCCAAAGCAATATATATTACTGTATTTCGCTGTTGGTGAGTTAGCCACTGGAATACAGTATCATTTTCATTGTCGTTACAAGACGGAGCTTTTATATCTATAGGTGGTAAATAACCAATGAACCACGCGTTTCCTAGATATTCTTTTATTAAAGAGACATACTCTTCACTGTACGTTTCTTCCTGATCATTAATAAGCATTCCATCATGTAATCGAGCCAAGTTGCACATATTGTAGAGTAACTCCAAAGTATCCCATCTTTGAGGTAGTTGCAAATGACCAAGTGATCCGTAATGCGGTATCTCCAGTCTTCCATTTCTTTCAAAATGGGACAAAGCCTCAGGTAGCAACCTCAGAACGGACCAAAACAAAATCGGGGTAGGCATATAAATATAGGACTTAATGCTCATCTTCTTAGCTACCTCGTAACCCCAGGATGATCCGAAATGATCAGTAAAAATAATAGAAGGAGGTGGAACACCAGGCCTAGAGTTATTATCTTTTTCGATGGCTTCCACAAGGATATCACCAATCTCTTTTGGGTTCTCCAGAGCATAATCAAAAGGGGCAGAACAATGGTCTCCATCAGGCTGCAGCTTTAATTTTACAACACGTAGTCCAGGCACAGGCTCATCCGATACATCGGTAGTTCCCCACTTTCCTTTAAACGAGCATTTAATATAAACAGTGCTCTTGATTTCTGGATGAATTTTCAAAAGCTTATCGGCCAAATTGATGATGCCGGCAACATGTCCAGGAGAGTCGAATGTGAGAAATACATAATGTAACATGTTGTTCTTTATAAAATCTATTTAAGAAATAAACAGGGAGAAGTTGAATGATAATCGCTGTACTTATACTTTAATAAGCAGAACGAAGCAACAATGACGACGGTGCAAACCCCATTGCTTAAATAATAACTTAAAAGGTGCTATTTCATAAAAGGATATATTTATATATATAAAAAAAATACCCCTTCAAATCCCAAAAAGAGGAGTGTTTGTTTATATATTTATCGAAGTTTATAAACAAATCACTGAACAGGTCCCCCCCCGACTTCTTCAGTGCCGGACTCATTGTCTTCTACATTCTTAGTTCGTAAAGCAGCGAACCTATTTTCTCCAACATTTTTTTTTTTAAAGTAAATAAATTTTGTTATGAATGAAATAAGCGCACAGTTGCAGTGGATGACCAAGTTTTCTGTTGGGAATGATGATATTTCCAGATCGACCCTCAATAGTATTTTAACCTTCGACAAGTTTTTAATGGATCAGTCGGTAGCTGAATTTTTATCATGCATATCATGAAAAATAAAGTTTAAAAAAGTCAGAAATG
>VCJJ01002335.1:12526-34227 GCA_024139415.1 Backusella tarrabulga | reverse complement strand
TTTTTTTTTTGGTAATGAAAAAAATTCAATAACATTTCACTGCAAAAAATGATTCGGCAGGCTATTTTTCTGTGCGCATGACGCAAATTTTGCTTGAGAACAACCATAGAGATTCATTCCTTATTATTTTGTTACTTTATTTTATTGCTATTAAGAGAAAACTCATAATATCACAATATGGTTGATTGAACATATCATTGCATCAACAGCAGACTTAGGCTAAGTCGTTTTGAAAACAAATAAATTGACAACAAATAACAGCAAATAACAACAAATAAAAAGTGCTGTATCAACATATTATTCCATTCAATCGCGAAGTTCCTTTTTAGACATTGCAGCGAAGCCTTTGGAAAAATTATCCGGTAATCTTAATAAAGTCGAATCGTTGATATAAATTTATTAGACTATTACCGCTTCCAATGAGAAGTTTCTTTTAGATGTTTTTTTTGCTAATTAAGGTTTAAGGGGTTCTACAAACTTACAGAGGCTATAGGATACGGACTTTAAAGCTCATATTCTTCTTGTTTACCTTTTGTAATGCAGAAGACTTATTTATGAATAATATAGCTCGTGAAGGTGTTGAGCCCATGAGTGTATTCTGGTCCACCTCGCTAAAATAATTAAATTTATCTAACTTTTTTCATTAAGTCGTAATCAAAGAAATAAAAAGAATATTTCGTTCCACCTTTATTTGAATTCCTGTACCATGGAATACAATATAGGCTGGTTTATTACACAATATTTACCGTTGCATTTGATCTGTTTAGTCAGTGTATTACTGATAATTTCATTATTGCTATATCTTTATATTTCACATTTTGATTTCAAAAGAGTACGCTATTTGAGCATTCTATTATTGCAAGTAAAGCATAACCATTATAAAACAAATCTTTTTATATTTTTTCTCACAGATGCAATGTTACCTAAAACTAGTTACTCAGCCCAATGGTACACATTTTAGTAACTCCGAATTCTTAAACGAATGATCTTTGCCAAAAACGCTATTTTGTTTCTTTTTTCTTGATTTTACTTTTTTTTGCAATATCAATGGAATCACCACAGAATATAGAGGAAATTGAGGTAAAAAAGCGCTATGACTACATATTGGGAATAGGTATTATTTTATACATTTTGAGGAAAAGGACAAAAGTTTAATATATCTCCATGTTTAGATCTTGGAACCTACTCTACAAGTGTTACCTTTTCTTATTCAGATGACGATGAATGGAAAACTATAGACGTTTGGTATGTAGTACTCGATTATTTCTGTAATTAATCGATGTATCAACCAAGTAGTTTAATATTAAACGCGTTTTTAGGCCAAACACCAACAGGGGAACATACACAGGAAGAGTTGCTTCTTCTCTTCTTTATAAAAAGGAAGACGAAGCCCCACTCTGGGGAGGCGATGGTGACAAGAAGTATCATAATGCAGCCAGTGATTTCT
This sequence comes from Backusella tarrabulga, assembly GCA_024139415.1. Taxonomy (NCBI): domain Eukaryota; kingdom Fungi; phylum Mucoromycota; class Mucoromycetes; order Mucorales; family Backusellaceae; genus Backusella; species Backusella tarrabulga. The sequence continues at coordinate 32,780 of VCJJ01002335.1, read as the reverse complement.
TTTTTGTGCCTCATGTAAAGTTATACCTTACTGACCCTGAACATCAGCCTCGTTCACCTGATGATAAATTGAGCCCTGTTAAAATCATCTCTGATTATCTTCAAGGACTTCATAAATACTGTATTTCCATGATGAAGGAGTATTACGACAGCAAGAATCGCGAAATTGAAACGGAGAGTCTCGAATTTGGAAGCACGGATAATACTGAGGCTCTCAAGTACGAGTTTACCGAAGGCAAAACCCGTTACGTATTTTCTTGTCCCGATAACCAAGAGAATAACGGCTCAAAATATAAAGAACAAATAGCAGAGGCTCTTATTGATGCAGGCATAATCAATGCTGGTGACCTTAGCGAAAATGCCCACGAGTCTAGAGTATCTTTTATTACCGATTCTGGTGCCACAGCATACTATTGCTCCACTTTAACTAGCGACTTAAAGCCATCTTTAAGACCATATCTTGTTTGTGATATCGGTGGCAAGGTGTTTGGTCTCTCAACAATTGTTGCTAAGGAGCTTCCAGAGACAGGAGCCATTTCTTCTTTTATTGATCAATCTGGTCTTGGTTGTGGAAATCTAGAGCTCGATCGTAATATGAGACGATTCTTGGAAAAAAGAATTAGATCTGATTCAGAAGATGATCAAGAAGCAGTGAAAAAGATTATTGAAATCGTGTTTGAATTTTATAATGAAAACATCAAGGTAAATTTTCTTTCAAATAGTATAATTTGCAAGTTCAAATAGTTTACCATTTGATAATATAATAATAGCTATCTTTCAACGGAATTCATGATGACTACTATTTTCCTATGGACAGCTTTATCATGACTATGGCTCCCACTATCAAATCAGATTACTTTAAAGACGGACATTTTGTTTTTGAACCAGAAGAGTTAAAAAAAGAAGTCTTTGATCCTGTAACAGATAACATTCTCAGCCACATCGATTATGCTATCAGTAAGCATGATACAGGAGTAAGCGGAATCTTCTTGTCTGGTACTATTGGTCAAGACCAATACTTAAAGAAACTTGTTGATGACAAGTTTGGTAATAACTTGAGAAAAATTATGTCTGTAAAGAACAATGAATTTGCTGTATCTAAAGGTCTTGTCCAGTATGGTATTCGACAGCGTGGTTTGATGGTCCCTTATTTCTTAAAAACAGAGACCAAAACAATAGGCAAGGTTAATAGGTTGGGAAATGAGAACCTAGATAGTGATATAGCTAGGGCCTTCAGTGGTGTAAAAACGATAAATCATAAAGGTCTTGATTACTTTATCGGTCTTGGTAAGTACTAATAATTAAACATACAAGAGTAGTAGTAGGTTAATTATTTTTTCCCAGATTTTGGTACAACCTATTCAGGCTTCGCTTACGCAAAAGTACCCAATGCAGACGAGATTGATGCTCCCAAAGACCATATCTCACTAATTAGTGAAGTTTCAAGTTGGTTGGTTTTATTTATTTAATCAACTATAAAACTCTACTAATCTTAACTTTGTTTTATAGGGCAAACAATGATGGTTATTCCAAAGTCCCATCCGTGCTTTTCTATGATGATAACATGAATTACTTGAATAAGTTTGGCAATCAAGCCAAATGTATCGCGGAGAGGAACAATGGTGGTGTACTGCTAACTAATTTTAAACTACTACTGGCTAGAGACTTTGATCGCGAAATTGATGATGGCTTGCTAAAAAAATTAGATGATTATACAACAGTTGATGCTATTGCCAACTATATCAGGGACTTTGCTGCGGAGGGAATCAAAAAAATGGGTAAAAAACTAGAGAAAACTATCGACAAAAAAAAATTAGGTTATGTAGTGACAGTCCCTGCAATGTGGTCCGACGAGGCCAAGAATACAATGGCTGTAGCTGTACGAAAGGCAGGACTCGTCACTGAAAAAATGGATGAAAGAGTCGTTTTTATTACAGAAGCTGAAGCCGCTGCTCTTTATTGTCAGGTGTATTTCAAGGATCGCTTCCAAATGACCAAGGATCAAAAATTCATGATTTGCGATTGTGGTGGTGGTACTGTCGATTTGGTGACTTTCCAAGTTAGTCAAGAAGAAGACGATGGTAAACAGTTAGCTATAACGGAACTCACATCTGGCGATGGCGACAATTGTGGCTCTGCATATTTAGACGAGCATTTTAGAGTTTATATTATAGACAAACTTGTAGAATGTGGTCTCAATTATGATGACGCAGGTATCCGAGCAATTGTGGATTACTTTGTAAAAACCACAAAGGTAATAATAATTTATTATAACATAACCATTACAATATTCTAACTTCTTATTTAGCCAAATTTCGTGCATTGTTTAGATAGCAACCTGGAAGATGATATTAAGATCCCTATCCCTTTGACTCTTAATATTCCCTTTGATTTTCAAGATGATACTGGTTTTATTGTGGGTGATGATTTTGTAATTCCATATGGTGTAATGGAGAAGGAGGTGTTCATGCCTGTTATCCAAAAGGTTATAAACTTGATTGATACTCAGCTCAGAAAATTACCAGACGGTGAACGCCAACTAGATGCTATTCTCATTGTTGGTGGCTTTGGTCGATCAGGCTATTTGCGAAACAAGCTTGCATCTACTTACGAAGGCAAATCAATTGGTGCAGGTTTTGTTGGTATGCCTCCAGAAGGCGATTTGGCTATCTGCAGAGGTGCAGTTTCTTTCGGACTCAAACCCAGATTAGTTTCTGAAGGAATCACTCGTTATTCCTATGGTATCCAAGTAAAGGATAGAGCTAGACCAGGAGATGATACGTCGCAGAAATTCATTGGTGATGACGGCGAAGAATACTGTCACAATGTCTTTGCTGAAATCGTAGACAAAGGAACTAGAGCCGGTAGCGGTCGTATTTACTCGATGAAAACATGTGTCACTTACCCGCATGATCCAGTTTTTGGTAATTACTGACAACATAAACGTATATATAGTACTAATTATTTCTGGGTATGTTCATACTAGCTATTTATTCTAGCGACGAGAAAGATGCCAACTTGGAAAAGCGTAAATTAATCATCTATGGTTTAGAACCAATCTATAAAATAACTGCCAACATTGGAAAGATACCTGGGTTAGAGCATGCAGAGGTTGGTGATAAGATCAACCTTGAGGCTATGGTTGCCGTTACAGGTACTAGTCTTGAGGTTCATATTATTCATAACGGTGAAATTCTCAGCACCGGTGTAACTAAGGTCCCAGCAATCGTTAAAACAAAATATGTCAAGGGAGCTCCTGGGGAGAAGGAAAAGAGAAAGTGGACTGTACCAATTTTCTCATTAATCAAAAGGTATTAGTTCAAGAGCTCTACAACTTAATAACATATAAAAACCCATTTGCACTTAATTTTTTTTCAAATAAAAAACATTATTTTAATAACCAAATTAATATGTTTCGAATCATTTTTATTTATTCATATATGTATATTTCATTATTAAATATAATGAAAGTTATTGCTTTATTTCCTTTTCTCCATGCCTGCTTACAGGGTCAGATATTGGCTTTAAAGCTATTTTAATATGCTCCATTATATCAGATATTCTTTTCTTAAAAGTTTCGTTTTCGGAGTCGATAGTCTAATGTTTATTTTCAACGTTAGAAGGCTAATACCAAATATTACTGGCCTATTCAATACTTACAAAATCAACAGTGTTCACAATAGCTTCAGATCCGTCCAGTTTCACTATCACTTTCCTATCCTTTTCATCTGTCTCTACTTGTCCGAAGTGTGCCTCCAAAAACGCCGTGATGTCTAAAAACTCTTTGTCCAATTTCTCAGAATAATGTCCATCATCTTTCTCCGTCGAGCTATGATCAAGCGAACATGACTGAGAACTTGCTGTTGAAACAAGAAAAAAAAGTTAGTGTATTTTCTAAATCTATAAAAGAGCAATGCTATAGGATATCATTTTTCCGTACCTTTCACACTGGCAGGTGAGCTATCAATTGATAAGATCATGGCCAAAACAGAATCAGCCACCATATCATTGATTGCGTTACCTACCCATTCTAGAGTAACTTGGTTAGGGCCCGATGTAAGTTTCTTAATATCGATAGTATCAAAGACTCTGAGAACTGTTCCTTGTTGGCTTCCTTCACCGTCTCCTTTGGCCAATTCCGTTTCCGTCACTGTACCAAACATCATTTCCAAATGCCATTTTAAAAGTCCAATACCCGCGTTAAAAGGGACAACCTGTCGTTGAGTGACCACTGTTGTAATAAGACCGCCTAGCTCATTCAAGTCCTCTGAACTCATGATATTAAGTTGAAAGTCTTTAACAACTAAGACACCATTGAGAGATTGATTCTCAGTTGGGTATTTAGCAGCAAGTCGGCCAATTGTCTACATGTAATTTTTTATATACAAAGTCAATGATTCGCAAGTATGATTTCACGCTTTTTGGGTACCTTTGCCATCTTTTCGCCTCTAAAATGCAGTTTGACTGTATCGCAGTTCTTTGGTGTATAAACCGTAATATTTTCCTCTTTTTCAGAATACTTGCTTTGTAAGGCAGATTTTAGACGGTACATGGCATTAGCCTCTCCGTGAACTAGAATCTAATAGTATTGTTAACATATTATGTATTGAATTTTGATCTAATATACATACCACATGAGGAGCCTTCACATCGTCAATAAATTTACTATTCTGTGTAAAATCAACGTGGGCGGAGAAAGATATGTAATCAACAGACATCTTTAATGGTACTTTACGACCATCCATTGCCTGGAAATCTGATGGTTCGTTCATGGCTTGCTATTTAATGCCTGGTTAGTCTTCTTTAGTGTTCATCTATCTCTATTACTTACTCTTGCTGGTGTATTTTCAACACAATAACCTGTGATCACTAACCCATTCTTCTTATCAGGGGCCCATCTTTCAAACAATTCTCGAGACAAGCCATTCTATCCATAAAAGTGATTGCGATTATTACTATTACTATTGTTGCTATTGTTATTGTATGGATAGATTTGTACATACCTGGAGCATACCTGGACTTGCCATCATAACGCATGGACCAGAGTCTTCAAATTGTTCGACATTTTTAAGGTTACTGATATGTTTGAACACAAATGGATTAGATATAGCAAATTGTTTACGAATACGAGCATTCATCATGTTGATATATGTTTGATAGACTGCCATACACCTTTTGGCCAAGCTAGATGCGTAATAAATAGGAATGCTATCCAGTTCAGGGTGAGCATCCCAGTATTCATCCAAAATCAGTAGTAACTCTTGGGCTCTTCCCAATGCAAACACAGGCATTAGACATCTACCTCCGCGACTCACAATATCATGCACCAGTGCTAGTTTATTCATTGTTTTAACTTCCATGACAACAATGACATTTTAAGCAAATACTTACATGTAAATCGAGTTTCCTTTGCCATACGAGGCTCATGGCTTTGTACACCATATGTGCTTTCCGTAATTAATACGTCCACCGTACCTTCAGGCTTCTCAGCAGCCATCAAGTGGCGATCCTCTTCTCTCGAATAATCGCCCGTATAAAGTACTTTAACGCCAGCAATCTCTATTAAAAACATGGCTGCGCCAAGAACATGGCCCGCATTGAAACCTGTAAACTTAATACCCTCCACTTCCACTTGCTGATGATAATCAACAGCTTCGATGCGATGAAAGGAGTTGATCAAATCTTCTTCGCTATATAACTGATCCTCGTCACCAATGTTACTGACACGTAAATAATCACTTAGCAGCCATTTGTAAATTGCTTTTGTAGGATGAGTCATAAAAACACGACCTTTGAAAGTTGTCTAAATATGATTTCTTAGTGTTTTCTTTTTCCCATTTATTAATATATCTCGTTAACCATACTCTTTCCATCAAATAAGGAACTGAAGCAGCATGATCTACGTGGAAACTGCAACTTGTTAACAAAACACAGGTTTACTTCAAAATGGGCAAGGTATTACATACTGTGTCACTAATAAAACATCGATGCTGGCAGGATCCATCTCATCAAAAAACGGTAAAGAAGCTAATCCACTATATGCAGGATGAATACCCGCGTCAAGCTATTGCCATGATTATAATATTAAACCCTTGAGTCTTCGAAAATAGCTGCCAAAACATACCAAGATCGTTTTTCCCTTGTATTCTAGTAAGATTGACGAACGTCCCACTTCATTACCAGCTCCCAAAGGTGTTATTTTGAGAAGATCATTTTCGTCCGTAATCGGTATCTCCATTTCAGCTTTACGCTTTATGCCTGCCATTGTTTAAAATATGCGATAGTTGTCAAAAGAAAACAGAGAAAAAAAGGAAAAAAAAAAGGGAGGGAATGAAAAAGTAAGATTCAGGTAGTATTGAATTCCTATTGGACAGAAAAAATACTCAAAAAAGAAGAAAAGTTTTACATTGCATTTTGTTGCTATCTTGAAATGCTTGGATATTACTACGATATTAGTTATGTAGTAATAAGCATTCAGTTGTACATAATCGTAGCAGTTTTGTGTGGTTAGTATTCTATGATCAAGTTATCTATCAAGTAGTTCTCTTTCCCTCTCTTCATAAACTATGGGTATCAAGCTCTTTATAGAAGGCAAAGAGGGTCTTTCTTCATAGCACCAAGTTCTTCTTATTAAGCATCATTTTTCCAGTTTTTGACTCAAGTTAAATAATGGTAAACAAAACAGAGAATTTTCGCCGATTGTTTATTTATTTAGTGCTTCTCTTAGGGTCAATTCGTACGTTCAATGTTGAACCAACAAGAAGAAAAGCAAATGCATTTTTCCAGAAAAAAGAATATTCCCTTTTTTGATCTGTGACTGTTGTCAGTGGTTGGACGCGTTGTCCTTATAAAAAGGTTCATTTGGTTATATATCACCTCTTTCCTGTTCTCTTTTACTATTAGAAAACATGACCAACACTGCACCTGCTCCTTCTCTTGACTTTAGCATCAATGCTGAACAAGTAGAACAAATTACAACTGAAATTATCGACGAAGAACTTCGCGTTAACGACCTCGTTGCTGCTTTGACTCCTGAGGAACAAACCTATGAAAACATTGTTGTCCGTTTAACTCGTATTGAAAACGAGTTGGCCGGTAAGAAAGTATACACACATATGGTGGCTTCTGTTCTAAAGGCAGCTTTTATTCTCTAGGCAAGGCTCAGTTAGTTAGCTCTCTTAGTCAAATTTCTCCTGATGCTGCTGTCCGTGAGGCATCTGTTGCAGCCGAGACCAAGTACGACCAATTCAGTATTGACCAAAGCATGCGTCGCGACCTCTACAATGTCATCCAGAGCTACATTTCAAAGACTGATGTGGACTCCTTGGAGGCCGAAGATGCACGTCTTCTTCGCAAGATGGAGCGCAGTTTCCGCAGAAACGGTCTCCATCTCCCTGAAGACAAGTACGACGAGTATAAGGAACTTCGTAAGCGTTTAAGTGAAACCTGTATCGAATTCAACAAGAATTGGGCTCGTGAAAGCAGCAGTATGTATTTTCTTTAAAAAAGAAATGTTTTCATATCAATACTAATTTAAATACTCTCTCTCTCTCTCTCTCTCTCTCTCTAGCTGTCAAGTTTACCAAGGCAAGTTAATACTTTGTTTTATAATATCGAGTAAATAAAGCTTATATTATGCAATAGGACGAGTTGGAAGGACTTGACGACGACTTTTTGGGTAAGTGAGCGGGATACGAAATGACAATATGCGTTTCTCACGGTTTACTTGTAGATGGTTTGAAGAAGGAAGAGGAAGATGGTGTAACTAAATACATTTTAACAATGAAGTAAGTCACTCATATCTCAAGGGATTACATAAAGCAGTTAAAATGCTCAGTTATTGATCCTTTCATTGTTTTAGGTATCCTGGTAAGATTAACTTTTTCATGTCAAAATGATGTACTTTGCCCCTGAACACACTTTTGTTTTTACCAATACGGTTTTTTAGATGTTCGTCCTGGTAACGTATTTCATTGTTTTAGCTTAAAAATATGCTGAGTTTAACATGTCTATTATAGTGCTCAAGTTGTGTAAAAACGAGAATACGCGTAGAGTCCACATGACTGCTTATGAATCTCGTAATAAAGAAAACATTGCTTTGCTTGAAGAGGTGAGTAGATTTATTTGATCCAGTTAATAGCCTCTTAAACCTTGTGTGTATATTTTTTTAGGCAATTGAACTTCGTCGTAAGGCTGCCAAGGTAAGCCCATAGAAATAATGCTCTTTTTAAATTATTAATCCATTTGCCCTTTTACAAAAACAGATTCTCGGTTACAAGAATCACGCCGAGTATGTCCTCGAGGTCAAGATGGCAAAGACTGTTGAAGCTGTCGAGACTGTAAGTAAATGAACCATATGTTTAAATTGGTAACTGATTCATTGATATTGTATTTAGTTCTTGAATGACTTGGCTGATAAACTGTACGAGCCCGGTCTCAAGGATATCGAAGAGCTCAAGGAGCTTAAGAAGGTAAGTCATCCATTTCTCTGTTTATTTTTATCGACATTTATTCATCATTGTGTATTTCTTTAGGCTGAAAAAGGTAAATTCACAGTTTCGTGTGCATAAAAAGGTTATTTATTATATTATATTAGACGCACGTGGTGAGGAATATGATGGCTCCTTCAATTCTTGGGATAGCAGCTATTATCAACGTATTCTTCTTGAGAATCAGTATGCTGTTGATCAAGAAGAAATCAAGAAATATTTCAGCTTGGAAACCACCATCCAAAGTAAGTGATTCTAATGCTGTTTGTTCTTTCAGCTACTAATATGAGCGAAAAAAGAAATGTTGGATATTTATGAGTCTGTATTGGGTCTCAAATTCGTAAGAGTTCCTGCTGATAAGGCTGTTGTATGGCATCCTGATGTCCAGCTCTTCGAATGTTGGGATGCTGTTGAAGATAAGAGCTTCTCAGGTTATATGTACCTTGATTTGTTCCCTCGTGATAACAAATGTAAAAGTTGATTACGAAGAGATATCTATATCAAATAAGACTGAACCGGGTTTTTTATTTTCTCTCTAGATCCTCATGCTGCTTGTTTCCCTCTTCAGCCATCTTATATTGCTATCGATGGAGAGCGTGTGGCTCCTATTGCTGCCATGGTTGCTAACTTCACCAAGCCGTAAGCATATTCGTGTCTATATTTTAACGAACCCAAAAATAACCACTTTTCTTTTCTAGTACTGCTGCTAAGCCTTCTTTGTTGAAGCATGACGAAGTAGTTACCTTGTTCCATGAATTGGTATGTAAAACATGAGAAATAAATACAACCGTATACCATTTACTAATATTTGAATATTAGGGTCATGTTATGCATCACTTGTGTAGTCGTACTAAGTACGCTAGATTCCATGGAACTTCTGTTGAGGGTGATTTTGTCGAAGCTCCTTCTCAGGTAAAAAAAAAAGAAAAAACAAAACAAAAATAGGTCAATTAAAACGATGATTAACATTTTTAAAAAGATGTTGGAAAACTGGTGCTACGATCCTAAATCTCTCAAAACTCTCACTTCTCATTTTGAGACTGGTGAGCCTACTTCTGATGAGATCATTGATCGTATCGTCAAGGCCAAGAATGTCGATGCTGCCATGTTGAACTTGCGCCAGTTGTTCTTTGGTATTTATGATATGACTATTCATACTTCAGAAGGTAAACCATGAAAGATTATAAAGTAGAGAAATATGTCTTGTATTTCCTTGGATATTAATTTTGCACTTTTCTCTTCTAGATGAGAACTTGGATACTTCAAAGGTTTACAATGATCTTCGTGAGAAGATTTCTTTGATTGCTGCACCAGAGGTAAATATAATTTTTACTATTATTATTATGATACTTATTCCATTGCTTAGGGATCCTTTGGTCAAGCCGCTTTTGGCCATTTGATGGGTGGATACGATGCTGGTAAGAAAATTACTGACTTTACTTTTTGCGGGCTGAGAAATAACGAAATGCTCATTAAAAAAACAGGTTACTATGGCTACATGTGGTCCAAGGTATTTTCAAGTGATATGTTCTTCAGCAAATTTGAAAACGACACCTTATCTGCTGAAACTGGTTACGCCTATCGTAAGAAAATTCTTGAAAGGGGTAGTAGCAGGTAAGCAACATTGTCATGCTTTATAAGAGTATTATTTGCTTATTGCTTTAAAACAGGGATGGTATGGACTTGTTGAAGGACTTCCTTGGACGTGAGCCTTCATCCGAAGCCTTCATGAGAGAAGATATTGGTGTATAAATGCTAAATGATATCACATATATAAACAACATTTTACTTTAATAAAAAAGGAAAATCAAGCAGATTGCTTATTTTGTACCAAATAAATTCACTAGGTTGTTTCATAGGCTGTCAAACATATGTAACTAAAAAGCCTTTAAAAATAAGCTGAAACGCAAACTTTAAGGAGGTGCATTTCCTATTTTTATTTATTGTGGCTCAAGGAGCACGCAATTATATATATATCCCGGTTTTTATGCTTGCTGACGCGTTATATTGAGTCATATATGATCAAAGATGGCAAATTGAAATGAAAACTTGGAAAAAAAATGCCGAGAGAGAGAGAGAGAGAGAGAAAGAAAGAAAGAAAGAAAGAAAGAAAGGATTAAATAGAAAAGAAAGCTACCATCATTGTCTAAGACTTTATGAATAATGAAAGTATTCCTGGTATACTTTTACAAGATATAATGAGTTTAATAAATTACAATGGAGCAAATTATTTTATGCTTTTTGCTTACCAACATTAAATTATTATATAAAAATACATGAAGGTAAGTTTATGAGTGGTTTGAAAATGGTCTTGAGGTGGCTGGTTTACATCATTCCAGAGGCTTTCAACGCATTCTGAATTAACGTTTCTTCAACTGTAATAAAAACAAACCGTATCTAAAAAAAAGTTAGAAGGATTGGAATTACTACATTTTTATTATTAATGCTTACATTATTGGTATTTGTAGCCTGGGTTAAACTTTTGAAAAATATTAACAATACTGATATCAATGCTATATAATCTAACACCTACTGAGGATATACGTTGAGCTTTGCTCTATTTGCTTGCAAAAAACGCCAAAGGATATATTTAACAGCTTTGTTGACATCCTTTCCCCCTATCGATCGAAAAAAAAAGAATGAATATATTATTCCATCATGATTTATCGCTTTTTTTTTCTAACCTCCATAGTCAGGAAAATACTTCTCCAAAGGCACTCTTGCAACTTTTGTTTTGAATAAATCCACCTTGTTGAGAAACAACATGATGGATGTGTGTAAAAACCAACGACTGTTTACCACGGATTCAAAGAGGGCTATACTTTCGATCATTCGATTCTAAAATAGCATTTAGTTGTGATGCTCCATTTTTTTATTTTTATTTTATTTAGCTTACCTGTTTTGTTTCTTCCAGTAGTACTTGATCATATTCACTCAAAGCAACACAAAATATGATTGAGCTCACTGCATCAAAGCAATGGATCCATTTTCTCCTTTCTGATCTTTGACCTCCTACATCAAACATGCTAAAGAAGAGTTAGAGGATGGGGGCTCCACTTTAAATATATGGCTCCTTACTGTATAAACGTTTGCTTTTTGTGTTGGAATTTTATTTCGGTGATACCCGTGGTTTTCAATCGTGCCCTTAATACATCCTGCTCATTAGGTACATACTCTGGTTTTGAAATGCGCTTGATATTATCAAAAAAGCTAAAACGAAACTCATGTTATTCACAATAACTATAATGTCGAATAAAAAAAACCTATTTACTATGGTGCAGAGTCCATCAGGTAAAACTCATTTGCTTTTTCTTGCATACACATTTGTGTTACAGAGTCCATCCAGACATTCTCTATTGCTTCTTTAATAGTGTGATCTAGCGGAGTTCGACTGTCTCCTGGTAATTGATAATTCATAATAGCAAGAGCGTTATCCTAAAAGCAAATAAAAAGCTTTCTCCTTTCAGCTCACGTTCAAACAAACCTCCTACTAATATCATATTTACGCTATTTTCGTTTTTATCAAAAGTTAATTCAAAATTTTGAATGGCTTGAATGAGAGCTTGGGCAGACTCGATGATATTTCGGTAAACGATAATTCGCCAAGATCGTAATTCATTGGTAGTGTATCCGTTTTGATTGATGATCTTCATCTGTTTTAGTATAGTTGATTTTCCTGATTCTCCACTTCCTATATGTTATGGTTTGATTTTAATTTAAGTCATTTAGTTGCGTTAATTTTATATACTTCATTACCTAACAACAATATTTTATATTCTTGTTTCACTTTCTCTTTCTCAAGCTGTTTATCTATCTCACAGCTTCTTTCAAATTCTTGTGTATCTTCTCCTGATTGACAGATGCCCATTTCTTTTTCACTAATATTCAAAATGAGAAAGAAAGTCGGAAATAGAAAGGGAATATGAAAGAAAGAAGAATTAAAAGGAAATGAAAGGTTCAAGTTATAGGAGTTACAACCGCCCGGCATTAATAACGGTCCCAAATATCACTCTTTTTTTCATTTATTTTATTAAATAAGCATGCTTTTTGTCATGACCTTGGGACTTATTAGAAGCAATATATTTGTCTCTTCATTTTAAATTGTTAAGAGCTTGTTTTCACACACAGCAGATTCTTGTCAAACGTTCCTACATTTCCTAATTAGGAAAAGCTAATGTTTCTTTTAAAAAGAAAAAGAAAAAAAACAGAATGGAAAGAAAAACAAAAACACACTCTTTTTCTTTCTCTCCATGGATGTAGAAGGTACCATCATACCTATTACCTATAGACCAGTTGTTTTATTGGCAATAGGGTTATGGGGATGGGGTCTTAATCTATTCATCCTTATGCGTTGCGGCATTGATCCCATTTCACTTTTACAGCTGCACCAAGTTGACAAACATGTCTCTTTTTACAAACCCATCTTCTTTTTAGCGGGCATCATGTCCCTCATTGTACTTTTTAATCTTTGGCTTTACTGGTATCTGGCAGCACCGAGTATTGCAGCCTTTCCTTACATCTCATTACTTATTTTACTGCTCTGGCCTGGCAAAGCCTTCTACCGCAAGGAGCGCATTCGATTCATTAGGTTTGATTTCAAAACAATGATCTTTATGAAAACTAGCTCTAACCCTCATCCGATCTCTTTTCTTTTAGAATGCTGAGAAGGGTACTTTCCTTCAGTCTGTTTTCACCTGTGTTTTTTTCTGATGTTATTCTGGCGGACATGCTGACGAGTTTCTCTAATGTCTTTGGGGATCTTTTTGTGAGCTGGTGTGTCATCTTTACCGGACACAAGTCGAGCTATATTATAGAAAACACCGACAACCTTTACTACCGTGATATGTTGGTACCATTATTAATATGGTAATAATGTTAAATAGATGTATAATATAAACATGGTCTAATTACAAATTAAAATATCGCTAGTACACCTTATCTAATCCGATTGAGACAGTGTCTGTCAGAATACATAGAATCCAAGGAAAGAAGACACCTTTTCAATGCTCTCAAATATACGTCATCTATACCAGTCATCCTCTTTTCAGCTATTCAACGAAAAGCATCCATTTATATTTCAGAAACAGGCTCTGTTCCTGATTCATGGTATTTGAATGAAACAAATATATTCAGATTCTGGTAAGCATAAAAAGACGCATCTTTGAAAAGTGTTGTATCTCAAATGTATATACTATTAGGATCGTGTTTGTGTTTATGAATTCCATGTATTCGTTTTGGTGGGATATTTCAATGGACTGGAACCTATTAACCATCACCTACACCCAAGCACAATCGGATGAGAGCAAACCTCAAAAGGCCCAGTCATCTTCACCTATTTTGCATTTACGGCGCCAGTTTTACTTTTCTCAGCCAGTTTGGTATTTCGCTGCCATCGTTTTCGATTTTCTTCTTCGTATCACTTGGAGTTTAAAACTTAGCTCGCACATTTATATTAGAAAACTGGATTCGAGTATATTCTTGATGGAGTTTATGGAAATAGCACGACGATGGGTATGGGTTATCTTCCGCTTGGAAAGTGAATGGGTAAAACGTGTGTATAATACGTTGCCATTGCAAGCCTCGCCATTAGAGAACTTAAGAATGGGTCTTTTGGATAGAAAGGGCGGTGCGGGCATGTTGTCACCTATCGAGGAAGAGACCAATCCTATTGGCCAATAATGTCGGAGTATAAATTATGTCGATCTTTTTTTATTTTATTTTGATGGATGATCTTTATTAAATGAATTCATCTTGATCTTTAAATATTCGTTGTACTCACTATACAAGCACACATTTCACACGGACAAGAAACAAAACATTTACAACACTATCCACACATAAAATTGAAAATAACAAAAAAAAAAAATAGATTCCTTTACTGGTTTTTTAGTGAGAATTGGCGCGTTTGCAAAAGCTTTTGGTCAAAAGCAAAAAAAGATTTCGCCAATTGTCACACCCTATTGGTTTTTTTGTAAATAAATTTTCGCAAAAGGCAATTTTTTTTTGCAAAATAACAACCCTTTTTTGGTTAAGTTACAAAATTAATTTGGTCAATGTATAATATTCATTCGCGCAGGGGAAAAGGGTAGAGAGGAATTCAAGTTACTGGTTTTTCAGTAAGGATTTGCGAAAGTGGCAAATCAATTAACCCGAACCAAAAAGAAATTTGGTCAAATGCGACAACAATATTCGCGCTCGAGTGGTTCAAATCAGCATCAATTAGCTTCGAGGTTGTATGAGTAGTATGAGTTTTATGTCTTTTCAATGTTTAAAGTATGAAGAGTGTTTATATTCAAAAAATAAGATACAAACAGGAAACCATTATCACTTTGACATTTGACAGATTTGATCTGATCTGGATCATATCACCCAAAACCTAAATCAACCCATTTTATATCTATTACACATATAAATATCCTTTATTCCCAACAGATCCATTCATTATTCAAATGGAAACAGTGACGTTGACTGATATATTGCAGAGAAAAAAAATTCTTTAAAAACTTTGTTTTATCAGATTCCTTCTTCTTTACCTTCCTTTTTTCTATTGTTATTATTTTGAATGCTTTCCCGTCATGTCTGAAAAGGTGATAAGGCAAAGGGATATCATTCATGCACTGAAGATAGAAAAACAGCGGCGACTAGAGGCTCAACAGGCCACGAGAGGTACATTCATAGTGACATTATTATTTAGCATCGTAACATTGATAATCCTTACTGTATTGCTCTCTACTTTTTCCCTTTAAACAGTTATATGGTATCGCACAAAAAAGAAAGGGCCGCTATATTTAATTTTTAGTTGACGTGGAATGGAGGCAAAAAAAATGCACCCAATCTTCTATACTTGAAAATGAATCAATGTTGCTTTGATATTGAGACACTTGAATTGCTGCACACTCATCTAAATCAACTTGAAATTCTCGTATTGAGTCCTGTAAAGTTTATCATTGCAACTCACTTACCTGAAAACATTATCCCCTCACCAACTTTAAAGAAAGTCTCACTTGGTATTGTAGATGTTGATGTTGAAAGACAACTTGTATTTCTCGAATATGTACAAAGAAAATACACTCAACTAGCAAGCTTTGATCTATATGAGCCTCTTGTTGAGGAATGGACTGGCGAAAATACATCTCGGCTCACAAATGCAGGAATCGTACCTCTTATTCAAAACCATGGCCAGCATTTAAGTTCACTTAAACTAGAATCGCTGAATGATGAACCCAACCTATTTCTGACCATGGATCAGCTGGATTCACTTTGGGGAAGCAATCCATTTAAAATCATTGCCGCCTCAAACCAATGTAGATTCCTGCAGGAACTTTCATTAAAAAATTATGATATTTTCGACGACGATGATCTCGAATCTCCATATGCACCTTTTGAGCATTTAGATAAGTTCGTATCTCTCTGTAAACTCACATTGAACTACCATCAGGGCTACGTGGATTATCGTGCAATCGTCAACTTGAATAACTTACTAGACTCCTGCTCAAACACCTTGGAATCACTTGTTCTTGAAGATGCAGTATTGGAATTTAATCAAAGTCTTACTCAACCACAATATCAATACAACCTCTGTAAGCTACAATTGCGTACTGTAGATATCCCTGATAGATTTGAATCTTTTCTTTCGCAATACTGTTTCCAGTGTGCCTTCTAGTGTGCCTTTACCAAGTCATCCACCGTTTACATTGGCATGTGCTTCGGTTAAAACTCCCATCGTTAACCATTTGCTTGCTCGTTAATAACGTCTATCTTGAAAAGCTAGACTTGATTAAAATTTGTAAAAGACAATCACTGGAGTAAAACAATAATATTTAAAAGACTCTTGCAAACATATAAATAAATGGAATGCCCGCTTATCAAATACTAATAAAAAAAATGACATCCTTTACAGCATTGATCATCTGCTGGCCACTTATTTCGAGGATGTTTCTCGTTGAACACATTTTCAAGTGACTGGCACGTTTTTCTCTTTTTGGATGCTTTTGACCCAATCATTTGACGTCATTTTTCGTTACATAACTGCAGTTTTTCTTTGTCTCTCTCTCTTTTTTTTTCCCTTTCTTTTTCTATCTTTTCAGTTATCTTTTTCTAATACTGCTTTATATATTTTCTTTTTTTATTTTATTACAACAAGAAGATTAGACCTGTTGAAATGGAGGTAGTTTCTATACATGTAAAAAAAAAGGAAAAAAATGAAACTAAAAAATATATTTCCACGATCCAGGAAGACAAAGTTAGAGAGCTAAAAGCCAAGATAGCTCAAAATGAACGTATGCGAGACAAAGCATACCAACTCAAACCACTTTTAACGGATCGTAACGCACTCTCGCAATGTGAAACTGAAATAAGAGAATGCCAAAAATATATTGATTATTTTACGGAAGAGCTATTTCGACTGACCAACAAAAGCGGCCACGAACCAAACAAAAGCACTGAATCGGTCGCAGATACGCGCGATGTTAAAAAGTATTCTACTTTGGGTAAATAATTCATTCTTAATTATAAACAAACGTATGACGATGCCAACATATTTCTTTTTTAGATTTATTGACGACGGAAACCTTGTACAACAAGTCCAAAGTATCATTAAAATTGCATGAACTGGAGTATAAACTGGATGTGGAAAACAAAGTGTTGGCTGGTATTAAAACAATGGCCGATGTCATGGATAGAGACCCCTCTCTTAGTGACAGAAGAAGACGACAGGAGTTGCATGGGCAGATGAATGAAAGTATTGAAAAGTTGAACCTCTTGACAAAGGCATTGCGGAAATATAAAAGCCTTTACATTGGCGAAGGCGATGATGATGACGATTATGGTACCGTCATTTATATTTCATGGGAATGCGTGTATATACTGAATAGTTGTTTCGTTAGAACTCGAAACACCTCCCGCTGCTAGAATGCCACCCGGTTTCAGACGACCCATTACAGGTAAACTAAAGCTCGATTTGATCGAGGTGTGCGGACTCGCCCATGCACCCACCCGCATGTTCAAGACCCCCAACACGGTGGTTTATGTCAAGGTGGATGGCAACATTGTGTTCCGCTCAAAGCCATCACGTAATGATAAATGGAACGATTCGTGTGAAATACACGTCAATAAGGCCACAGAGGTCGAGATTTCCATTTACGATCAGGAAGCTGAGCGTAGCTTACCCATTGGTATTTATTGGTTGAAAATTACGGATATTGCGGAGGGTTTACGCAAGAAAAAGATCCAGCAGGAGAGTGGTCCAGGGTGGGTTCCCGCAGATGTCTATCAAAAGAGAGGAACTAGTGCTGTAGAGGCGCGTGTGCCTGAGCAGTCTCATCGAGTTCAGGGAATGGATCAAGGTATTCAGGCTTGGTTTGACGTCGAGCCTTCTGGTGAAATGCTACTTTGTGCTAATTTTGGTATAAAATATTCTTTGCAATACAATCATTTTTCAAATAGCGCTAATTATTGCCTTTTTATTTCATTTCTCCATCATCAGTTAGAGAGGCCGGTAACCGTCGTCCATTAGACAAGCTGGGACGTGCGGGTGCTGTGCGTCAGAGAAAAGAAGAGGTGCACGAGATGAATGGACATCAGTTTGTAGAAAAGAGATTTTATAATATTATGAAATGTGCCTTGTGCGGCGAGTTCTTGGCAAATAGTGGTTATCAATGCGAAGGTGAGTTAAAAATGGATCATTACTTGTATACAAGGTTTATTCTCCATTTATTTATTTTATTTAATTAAAATAAATATAGATTGTCTATATACTTGCCATCGAAAGTGTTATACAAAGGTTGTCACAAAATGTATATCATCTGCTTCCAGTGATAAGGTACTCTCCCCATCTTCACATTCAAAAGAGAGAAATCCTTACCATCTTTCTTATCATAGGAATCCGATGAAGATAGATTAAACCACAGAATACCACATCGATTTGAATTGATTAAAAATATCGGTGCTAATTGGTGCTGTCATTGTGGATACATGCTTCCATTGGGTTCTAAAGGAGCAAAGAAATGTTCAGGTAAATGCAATGATAATGGTTCATTTAAGAGGGGAAAACTAAAAGTATGATTTTTTATTTTTATTTTTATTTTTACATTTTAGAATGTGGTATTACGTGCCATACAAAGTGTCAGCAATTTATACCAGACTTTTGTGGACTTTCAATGGAAATGGCCAACCAGATGTTATCTGAAATCAAAGCAGCGAATAAGAGAAAGACGCTTGAAAGCACTTCATCGACTGCTAGCAAACAAAGTCATCGTACGTCAAAGATAGAGCCCCGTCCTCCCGCCGTAGAGTCGGTGGATGCCAGCATGTCCAAACTTTCACTTTCATCCCAACACACGCGGATACCTTCAGTGGATATTCAAAGTGGGGTATCAACTCAAACACCACCACCAAAACAGGAGTCACCTGCTGCAATCCGACCTCCTCCGGTATTACCGGCGCATGGTCAAGTATATCATCAGAGTAAACCCAGTCAGGACCAACCTAGTTCTGCAACCACAGATGTCAAAAAGGTAAGACAGGAAATGGGATCATTTAACTCTATGCTAAACTTTTAATTAGGCACCTGTCAAACGCCCTGATCGTCATGTTACACTTAATGATTTCAACTTTTTATTTGTACTTGGTAAAGGTAATTTTGGCAAGGTCATGTTGGCCGAAGAGAAGCACGATAAGCGTCTTTATGCTGTCAAGGTATTGAAAAAGAGATTTATTATTGATAATGATGAAATTGAAAGGTAAGAACAAGAGAAGATATGGGTTTCCCCTCCCCCATTAAGTGATTCTCCCTAGTGTGCGCTCTGAGAAACGTATCTTTCAAGCAGCCAATCGTGAAAGCCATCCATTCTTGATTGGTCTTCAATCCTGTTTCCAAACAGAATCACGCGTTTATTTCGTTATGGAGTATGTGAGTGGTGGTGATCTTATGTGGCATATTCAACGAGAGCCCTTTTCAGAACGAAGAGCAAAGTAAGATACAAATGATGGTGGTTTTTCATCGACTCATCACTCTTATAGATTTTATGCATGTGAGGTGCTATTGGCATTAGAGTATTTCCATAGTCAAGGTATCATTTACCGTGATTTGAAACTGGATAATATCATGTTGGGATTGGATGGTCACATCAAGGTGGCTGATTATGGATTGTGTAAAGAAAACATGTGGTACGAAAGTACAACAGGCACTTTCTGTGGTACGCCCGAGTTTATGGCACCTGAAATCCTGCTCGAGCAGAAATATGGTCGCGCAGTGGATTGGTGGGCGTTTGGTGTATTGGTATATGAGATGCTGCTTGGACAATCTCCATTCCGTGGCGAAGATGAAGATGAAATTTTTGATGCCATTTTAGATGATGAGATTCTATATCCTGTGAATATGTCACGGGATTCTGTCTCCATTTGTCAAAATGTAAATGAAGATTGTTATCATGTCGAGTTTGATCTAACTTTTCTATATAGTTATTAAATCGTGATCCCAAGATGAGACTAGGTGCTGGACCATCTGATGCAGCAGACATCAAGAGCCACTCCTTCTTTAGAGGTGTTAATTGGGATGATATGTTGGCAAAAAGAGTGCCTCCACCATTCTGCCCCACAGTAAATAACCCACTGGATATATCCAACTTTGATGAAGAATTTACTCGTGAAAGACCTGCATTGACACCTATCAACAGTGTCTTGAATCGTACGGAACAGAAAGAATTCCAAAATTTCTCGTATGTTGCTGATCTGCTGTAAAAATATATTACTACTACTTTTTACATG
>VCJJ01002333.1:0-21955 GCA_024139415.1 Backusella tarrabulga | reverse complement strand
AAAAAAAAAAAGAAAAACTCAAATAGATACGAAAGACCCTGTTTTGTTTCGATTTTATAATCAAAGTAAATGAATTCTGTATTGTGCACCCAAATTTATTTCGATCAATATCATGCAAAAAAAAATTATGTGTCTATTTCCTTTAATAGATTTATTAAACAAATCCGAGGTTTCCCAATGACATGATTGTAAAAAGAAGATGAAATCTTCGGGAAAGTTACTTGAAAAGCAAATAATAGAGTAAGAAGGTTATCACTAGCCACCCTGCGGATAATAATACACATTTTTGGGGAAGGTTTCAATATAAATAAATAAATGAGGGGGAAGGAATACCACCTGAGAAACCTTGGAGTTTCAAAAAGCGTGAATGGCATGATTCTGCACGGACACAAAAAAAAGATGATCTGATGTGTGGAGTTGTAAAAAAAAGGTTTTATTTTTTAGAGTATATCTTTTTATTTATTTACAAAAAAAAAAAGAATGAATATGGTATACAATGAAATGTTTAATCTGTGTATGCGAGATTAAGGGAAAAAAGTCTAAAATGGTAGCATGAATTGGATATTGGGAAGTGTCTTATCGATAGCAGCCGCTGAAGGATTAGCGATGATGGGAGGTAAAACACGAGCCTGAGGAGGACGATCTAACAATTCAAGCAGACTGGCGTGAGGAGCGGAAGGACGAGCGAATACAGGATCGGGGAACCGACACTCAAGAGGGGTGATTTTCTGCGGGGAAGAACCGGATGATAATGGTGTGATTGATGATGTATTTGTCAACACACGAGGAGACATTTGAGGGGATGTTTCTGGAGTAAAAAGAAATTCCGCATCAGAGTCAGAATGTTGTTGTATTTCGTTAAAATGAGAACTTGTAGTAGATAGTGTAGGAGAAGGTGGCATGGAGTGAGTAGGGGTAATGTTTGCTGCTGTTGCTGTTATTGTACGAGATCGCTTATTTGTGCCTTTGTTCTGACGACGTTCTCTTCTCTTGTTAGGAGAAGTATGAATACGAACATGTCGGGTTAATTCATCAGAGCGAGAAAATCTCTTTTCGCAACCAGAGAATGTACACTTATGTGGTTTCTCGCCTGTGTGTGTTCGGATATGACGAGTTTGATGTTCAAGACGGTAAAAGGACTTTGGACACATCGGGCACTTATATGGACGTGGTATATTTGCCTTGTCAATAGCAGCAATAGGACGTTTCTTTAACTGAGACTGGTGTTGCTGAGCAAGAGAAGGCAAAGGATTAGATAAACTAAGAAGACTTGAAGCTGCCTGATATGACATAGATAGTAACAAAAAGGAATAGAGAGATAGCAGAGAGATAAAAGAGAAGGAAAAAGTTTATAAGTCGAGTATATATATGTATATAAAGTCAGTTACGAAAACAAAGTAAAAAGGGGAAAGAAAAATAACCTTGGTGTATTTATAATGAAAAAAAGAGATGAGGAGAGATAAAGAGAGAGGGGGGACGAGCGAGACAAATAGAGGGGGGTTGCCTGATTAAGTATAAAAAAGCCCGACAGGTCGATTGAGAGATAGGGGGAGTTGATAGATGGTTTTAAGTGAGACACAAGTTCTGCCAATTCTATCCAAATTGAGACAAGATTGGGGTCACATTTTATATTTATTTTATTTTTTCATTCCATATGAAAACCAGGGGAGAAGAAAGTGTGTGCATGCGTGAAAGAGAGAGAATGATACTAACGCCACTTATAATAGGTTAGTCTCGAATATCAAAAATAAAATAAAAATAAAAAAAAGTACATAGTTTTGTAAAACGCTTGTGCGATGGAGATCACCCCACTTTACATCATTATTTTTAATAACAATTATTGTTTTCTGAGCATTTATTTATCGCCTCTCATTTTTGTTTCTATTTTCTAAGAAATGAAATTAATACTACGAAGTCAGCCATTTTCTAAAAAAAAAATGGTGGAGTTACAGGATTTGAGAAACCCAAAAGATAGCTCTACTGAAATGATTTATTCTTTTGCTCCTGGAGTACCCAAGCTTATTTGTTTCATCTCTCTCTCTCTTTTACTAATGATAGTTTATTCATTTAATAATAAGAGATAGAGTACACTTTATTCTTAACCCAATAATATTAATACATCATTACTTTTATCTCTCTAAGGTTGTGGTTGATCTGTTTCATAATGTGATACTTATTAAGAAATAGCGGAACGGATCAATTTTTATCAAGGTAGTTTTATTAAGCTAATTGTGATTGAATTGGATTACGCTAGAATCCATTGGCGTTTAGTTGTCATTGATTATAAATGGATGTATGTATCTATGCTTTTTACTGAAGTAACTGAAATAGGGGTATAGATTCACTAATGGTTAACTAAAAAGAAATAATATAAAAAGCATAATCAATATGTATATATTTATATTATTGAATTCAAAAAAAAAATATACTGTTCTCCCCCCTTTTTACTTGGATCTGGCAAAATAAGCTTTACTAAAAAAAATATCGGTAAGATCACCGATTTGTCAATTGTATGCTCTGTGTGCACATTTACAATGAGAAAGACTATTTTAATATTTAATAAATCTGGAAATGTGTTAAGGAGTAAAAGTAAATAATCGATCTTACTTTGCTCTTACTGTCTTACTTTTTGATCTAGTATTCTCTCATTAATACTTTTTTTCTATATCCAACTTTTAAAACAAATAATAACTGAATGAAAAAAATAAAGGCAATAATGAAATAGAGTATTTTTATAGTGAAAAGTGTGATTTATATGTTGAAAAGTTCCCCTACAAGGAGCAGTACACGATTTTTTAAGGGTGAACAAGTTTCCTTCTTTTGTTTGATGCTTTAGTTTGTTTATAGGTATTAGCACATGTAATTAAATGACAAGGATAATTACGTTTCTCTCTTCCTTGTTTGCCAAGCATCCGAAAAAAAAAGCAAAAAAAAAGAAGTGAAAAGAATACATGTGAGCTTTTTAGAGCGGAAGCCCAATGCATAACTAAATTTCTGTCAAATCATGCAAGTGATCTTTACTTCTTCCATATTTTGCAATAAACAGCTTTTTCTATAGTTACAAATATATAAACAAAAGACATGCATATGTATAGATTACTATCCTGTGGAAAAGGGGGGATAGTACACTTCTGCACTCTTTATTCCTCAAGAAGCACATGGATGGTCACAAATGAAAAGGAGTCACAAAATGCGCCACATTTCACTTTGTAATGAATGATAGTTTTTAAAAATAGGCTTTTGTTTCGTTCTTCGACCAACACAAACATAATATATATAACGAAATAAAAATAGACGCGTAAACATGGCAGCTACAACAGAGAATTTCGAAATATTTCGTAGGGTACAGCCACATGAATACATTAAACGCTTTTTAGAACAAGATGTTCGACCTGATGGACGAGCATTAGATCAATTTCGTAAAACAATGATTACATCGGGCGCCATTACCACTTCCGATGCAAGCGCTATGGTTCGCCTCGGTGGCACTACAGTTGTGTGTGGTATTAAAGCAGAAGTGTGCGAACCCGCTATTGATACACCAAACAATGGATACTTGGGTAAGTAATCAAAAGAATAATAAATACGTAACGTCTGGTCAAAAGAGGGAAAAGGATCAGTTTTATTCATATAATTCTATCATATATACAGTCCCAAATGTCGAATTATCACCATTATGTTCTCCTAAATTTAAGCAAGGACCACCGGGGGAAAAGGCTCAAGTTGTATCCGAATTTATCCTTCAACTATTTACCAAGTAAAATTATATTTCGCATGCTTATAGGATATATGGTAACACTTATTTCAATCAGATCAAATATTGTTCCTTTAGACAAGTTGTGTATTAAGGAGGGTAAAGCAGTTTGGGTTTTGCATGCTGATATTGTTTGCTTAAATTATGATGGAAATATTTTGGATGCCAGTTTATTAGCGTTAACTACTGCACTAAAGAACTGTAAGTTATATCTTATTTTATACAAGATGGATCCATAAAATACTTTTACTCCATGGGAAACTATTTTAAAGCAAAAAAGAGATATTCATACAAAAATTGAAAATGCACGAGTTTTTCATGGAACAATTGTATTAGGAGTAGGAGGGGATGATATACAAGAGTGATATAATATAAAAGATGCTGACTAATATATTATTAACTAGTAAAACTACCAGCAACCGAAGTGTCAGACACAAATGTAGTAGAAGCAGATCCAACACAGCTTGAAGATGTGATTGGATTAAATAGATTACCTCTTTCATCCACCTTTTCAGTATTCAATAACCCAGATGTAGTTTTATCAGATCCAAATGATTCAGAAGAGCAACTAGCAAATGAAACTGTTACTGTTGTCATGGATACCGATGGAAATTTATGTAAAGTGTATAAAAACGGAGGATCTTCTATTGGAGCTGATGCAATGAGAACATTATTTAAAAGAGCTAAGCAAAGAACTTCTGAGCTAGATTCACTTATAAGCCAAGTACTTTAATATGATATATCGATAAATGGCATGTTAAACTATCAAATAAATAAATTCACTTTTTTGCATTTGATCTGCGCTTTTTTCCATTTTCATCATGATAAATACAAATTGGTACATGTTAAATAAAAGGAAATGAATAAGAAACAATCGGGATTGTAGATCACACGAGTTTTAGACTTTTTTAAACAACATGCCAATGTTTTAAGTACGTAACTCTTCCGTTTTTCCATTGGATAAAAGAGAGTTTTTCCGGAGTATTTGATTCAAGGGGTACCTCCACCCATTTTACCAATTGTTATGTTGTTTTTCAGCCATGGAATGGAAAGAAATAACTATTTTTATACATGATTATCTTGATAATGATTATAATAATAAAATATCAATGTATTTTTCCACTATTATTACCAATAAATACAACTGAGTCTATATCTTTCTTATTATATTTTTTGTTATTAATTCTTTAAATATCGTTTTATTAAGCGCTTGTAGTAGATGAAAGTTTGTATTTATTATCCAATTTTCGAGAGAGATAATGAACTTATTCCGAAAGAAACTTTTCCCCATTTTATATTCATTCTCAGATTAGACATTTTTTCTTGTTTAGCTTACCTTGGTAGTTGGCTACTAAGCTGATTGATCAAACAGATAAGTTAGGAATTCTTTGCTGTTCACTTCAATTTGGTATAATTATCAATCGATTGTAGAGTCTAGTCGTTATATTATTATTCTTTAAAATCCTTCCCCTTCCTTGATCTGCGTTATTTCAATTTACTAGCTAGGGTGTAGAATGACATTTCGTTTTAATGAAAATACACTACTCATAAAAAGAGTGGAGAAAGGGCTAAGTTTCAAAAAAATGATCCCATTATTTTTTTTCTTCCCGCTAAAAATTAGGGTCAGGTTTCACACTTTGTTTTACTGATATTATTTTTATTAATAATAACGAATTCCTATTTGCTTCTCCATTAACCAATTTTTTTTCTTAAAGATAGGTTTCATAACATTGAATCGTTTTTATAATTATTAAACCATAATAGAAACGTTCCAAATGTTGGCACCAATAAAAAGTCTTTTTTTTTTAAAATCAACAACGGTAGCATTGCTATCCCTATATTTGGTTATTTTAATAAGCAATGATTACTTAATCAAGTAGCATAGATATTACTTGGCAAAAAATAGCCATAAATACATCGTAGTCAAAAAAAAAGAAGTGGTATTGGGTTAAGCAAAACTCAATACAATCCCTACTTTATTTCCTATTCGATATTATTACGTAATAATTATGGGTGGCTTTTCCTTCACTCGTCTTTCAGTTTATATTGAATCAAGGGTTATCGAAAGGATATTAATTTATCCAAAATCCTTAAGAGAAGCGTCCTCCTTCATAATCAGCTTCGGACCCCCACACAAAATATATCGAGGTTGATCGCCATTGATCATGCCATTTTTACAGAAAAAAAAGAGATTTTGCATTGATAACAGCTCCATCCCTTTGTTTTAAAAACAGAAAAAATCACTTTTGTGCTAACCCACAAAAACATATCACAGTTTTTTATTTATTTCATCAATCGTGACCAAGAATTAGGGGCGAATTATTCAATTGAAGCATTAGATTTGCGTTTCAGAATGAATACTCGATAGTTACTCTGTCAAAAGCTGATGTGAACGACCAAGGTTTTACAAATACAATAGCTCTATATCACAAATATTTCATTGTAGTAGTCGCCTATAAAAGTTATTGAAAAAGAATACATATGGCTCTTGATAGATCATATACACATTTTTCAAATATTGCAAACTTTAAATCAACCTTATTTTGTATCCCAATGAAGTAAAGTCTATACAACTGTCAAAAAGTATTGTACTACGATTTATTAAAAAAAAAGCGAATACAAATAAACAAACAAACAAATAGCACACTTTTATTTAATAAACCAAAAGCCATATTCTATTAAGACTTTTAGCTCAAGAAATAAATATATTGCTGTCGACTTGTTACAAATCGACAGAGTGAAGCCCTGTTTTAAAATACTCATGTTGACTGGTATGATCGTGTGTAATCATGTAAATACAGAAATCAAATTTTCTTTCTCTCCAAAAAAATGATCTTTTTGTTGATATTATGTCCAAATTGGACTGTTGCAAATATATCTCTTTTTTAAAACGATGTATATAATTTTCTTTTCTTATTTTATTTTTTTTATCTGGTCAGGAAAAAAAAAAGATCTAAAATAAAGTCTCAGTCACGTTATTATCATTTCAATAATTTATTAGGGAAAAAATTCCTTAAAAAAAACTTTTTCTCTTTCTCTATATTTTCATTTTTAATATACAAACAACTTGTGCTAGTTATAAACATAAATATAGATAAATAAATAGAATAAGACAGCAATGTCAAAAAATAATGTAAATACGCCATTATTGTTAAGACCATCCACAAAAAAGGTCTATCGCTATTCAGTCATTGCCGCAGTTGGAGGATTTGTATGTGGATACGACACAGGTTCTATTTCCAGCATTCTAGCACTTCCCATTTTTCAGCATTATTTTTATAAAACCAAAAGTACAGCATATTATGAAAGTCTTTTATTGGCTTCATATTTAGTAACATCCATGATGGGTGCACTTATTTCCGGCTATTTTTGTGGTAAATGATTTTTTTAAAGGAAAAAACGAATATATGTATTTGAGTTCATAAGTTTAATTCTTCATTAACAAATTATGCATGAAAAAACACATACTCCACAAACAAACAATCAATCAATCAAATTCAACAACAAATTATTTCTTTTTTAAAAAAAGATCGCATTGGAAGAAAAATGTCAATGCTCTTTGCATCGATCATACTCTTGATAGGTGTACTGAATGAAATAGTGGGTTTGAATGTAAATACGCTTATAATGGGACGGCTCGTCGGCGGATTGGGTACAGGCCTCATGACAAATGCGATACCTCTCTATGTATCCGAAATTGCACCTGCCGATATTCGCGGTAAATTAATCAGTACATATTCGCTGTTAAGTTCATTAGGTCAGATGGTGGGCTACTTCGTGACCTTTACAAGTAGTTATTTTTTCAAAAGTGATAATAACAACTGGTGCTGGAGAACTCCGTGGATAGTACAATTGACCGTTGGTCTCATTTTCGTCAGTTCCATCTTGTTTTTACCCCTATCACCTCGCTGGCTAATCGATCAAGGCAGAGAATCTGAGGGGCTGAAGGTCCTGGTATCGCTTCGTGGTCTATCAGAGGATCACAAATTAATTCAAAAGGAGTACCTGGAAATTATATCCTTGATAGCAGCTGACAGCATTAGTAATGAACGGAGTTACAACGAACTTTTTGAGGGTTTTAATCTCAGACGAACCCTCATTGCTTTTTTCATTTCTATTGCAACTTCGTTCACTGGAAGTGTGGTGATTTGGTACTATGCGCCAAAAATTTTGTTAAATGCGGGACTAGATGACGTGACCATCTCACTTGCTTTGTCTGGTGGTATCGGGTTCTTATCACTTGTATCGACATTCATGACACTACAATACTTTATTGATCGATGGGGTAGGCGTGCTCTTTTCTTTGTTGGCTCTGTGATCTCGGGTTCATGTATGGCTATTGTAGGAACAATGTTTTATTTATTCACGACTGTGGATGAAAATGGAGATATTATAAATGTGTCGAATAAGTATGCTCAGTATACGATTTTTGCTTGCATTTTTATTTTTGCCATTTCATTTGCAGGTACGTGGGGAGTAGTGAATTATGTTTATACAGCAGAAATATTCAGCACAAGATGCCGTGCAAAGGGACTATCTCTTACGTATGCTATTAGCTGGGCGAGTAGTATTATTATTACCTACTTTATACCCTATTGTTTTTCATATTCTGTCTCTGGTGTCTATTTCTTCTTTGCTGGCTGCTCTCTTTTCACTTTCATTGGAATTTGTTTTATACCAGAAACGAAGGGGAAAAGCTTAGAAGATATTGATTTTATTTTTGAAGGGCTCAAATAATTCAATAATGATTCTGTATATACGTATAGATATTAGTATAAACACATGAAATATAAAATATAAAATTAGAAATAATACCGTTAGACTAGTTAAAAATCATAATGATAACTAGGTGAAGAAAGTACCATTTTGGCTAAATTAACAGCTCATTGTTTTCACTCTCAATATATGAATAAGCGGCCTGAATCTTTCTATCATATAAAGCCAAGGTTCAATAACCAATATGGATAAATTGACTTAATTGCTTTATTTGGTCTGAAGAGCACATTTACCTAAAGTAATTGAACAAGCCAACTAACTGCTTGATTAAAGTGGTCCATACAGTTAAACCTCAGTGTACGAAGTTTAGCACATAGGTATGGGCGTATAAGTTCTTCTAATTGGGAAACATAAATAAAACATTCTGAGTTTGAAGCTGGAATAGGCGAGGAAGGTCGGGTTTACTCTCTTTCTTGTTCTTTAGACGTAAATATGTTTTGATTCCAATCGTAAGGATATTTCGTTTGTGCTATTATCAGAGATCTAGTTCATTAAAGAAGTTATAACAAGTAAGATAAGAATTTAGGTAAAGATACACAAAAAATGAACCCAATATTAAGCTTTGATAAAATGGTGTGCGAACAGGTTAGTGTTTTATTGAATAATATTTAAGCTAGACTAGTCTTCTTATTCAAAAATCGAATTTATTATACAAAAAAAAGAGTAAATCATTACTTTTGTATAGTCAGCACATTATTTTTCGTATATGGCGAAATATTTAAAAAAAAATAGTGCTACCAGATCACTCGCATTATACTGATTGCATTCAGACATGATTGGTCAATATGAGCAAACATGTGGAAAATTATTTGTTTTTATCTCTTTTTGCCCTATTTGTGGACACATGGGGGGTGATAAACTATATTTACACTGCAGAAGCGTTCAAAACACGACACAGTGTTGTGCAAAACGGATTGTCGTTTATATACACTACTTTTTGGATAAATAGCACTCTCTATCAATTTCACTTTTTTCTTTACTTATTGATTTGTCAATTTTTTTTATTTCGTAACCAACCTATTGTGTACCAGAATCAAGAAGAGCACTCATGAAAAGTTGTTGTAGTTTAATATTATAAGTGACATATATAAAAATAAATCTATCAAGATTGTGATGCTATATTGCAACAAAAATATTCTTATTTATTTAAAAGGATGTGGCAAATCTGGTCAGTATGTCGTAAATAATTAAAAGTGGTAATTACCCAGAACCTAGGTGCTACCTCAGTCCGATTTTTTTACTGTATATATTTATTCTATACCTTCACATGACTTCCTGTTTACAGATCAAACTAGTTCAATTTTCTGTCATTGTGCGATAAATATGAATGAATTAAAAACACTGGGGTAATTGTTATATATACTTTATTTAAAAGTAAAAAAACAGTAATTAGTTCTTATAAAAAATGCATACCATTCACAGAGAATATTGGGTTAAAGAGATCTATCTATTTTGTTTTATGTGGAACTCTTAGAAATGATCCGACTTCTCGAGATAATTTGTAAAAGTTATAGCACGAGCAAAAATAATAATAATAAATGGGAAAATGAAAAAATCAAGATGAGTACAAGAATCTCAAGCAATGAATCAGCGAACCATATCCTTTGTTATGATCATGATTTATTTCAAAAACCCTATTTTTTATATGTTTGCAGTATATAAAAAAAAAGAAGAGACGGATACCAAGTAAATCCAACCATTCCATCAATGCAACAAAGGATATTGACAGATTTTCATTACGGCGTGGTTTCAGGAATTAATTTTATTGGTGAAATAATCACTTACTTAGTTTAGTGTAACGGTGGCCTCTATTAAGGCATAAGTATATAAATCAACTTTTTTCTTTCATACTTTTTTTCTGATCCCATATCAACAAAGCTTCTAAATCATAAAACTATAATAATCATGGATCCCTATGATTACACTTGGATGTTTGGTTTAACTACCGCTGTAGCATTCTTTGATGCTTATGCGTAAGTGGAAGATTTAAATCATTTTCTCCTTTAAACACTAAACCAACCCCTTTTAAAATTTATTTTTTTTTATTTCTGCTAACAAAATAGGTTGGGAGCCAATGATGTTGCTAATTCCTTTGCCACATCTGTTGCTTCTGGATCATTGACTTTGGCCCAGGCTTGTTTAGTTGCTTGCTTTACTGAATTCCTTGGTGCCTTCTTGCTTGGTGCTAATACCTCTGACACAATCAAAGGCGGTATCTTATCTGTTCAACGTTTTGTTGATACACCCGAAATCCTCATGTTGTGTATGACTTGCGCTCTTTGTGCTTCAGCATCTTGGGTTCTTATTGCTACAAAATATGGATGGCCTGTTTCCTCAACTCATTCTATTGTTGGTAGTATCATTGGTGTGGGTATCGCTGCTTTTGGAGGAGGATCTATTGAATGGGGATGGAATGGTGTTGGTCAGATTATTACTTCTTGGTTCCTATCTCCCGCTGCTGCTGGTGTTGTTGCAGCTATCATTTACTCCATCACAAAATACGCCATTTTACGCCGTAAGGACAGTATCAAGTGGGCTTTGCGTATTATCCCCGTTTATTTCTTCTTTACTGCTACTATTGAAGCCTTTTACTTGATTTATAAGGGTGCTCCTGGTACTCGTGCAAGTAAACTTAGCACTGGAACAATCGTTGGTATTTCATTTGGCGTTGGTGGTATTCTTGCCCTATTTGCTATTTTCTTCTTCTGCCCTTGGCTAAAGCGCCGTGTTGTCAATCGAGAAGAGCTTAAATGGTATCATATTCCCGTTATTCTCTTTTTGTCCCCTCGCCCTATCAAACGCCAAGATCCTGAAAGCAACGACAAGGGAACAGAAAGTATTGCAAGCGGTTCAATTCATGAAAAAGGAGATCAAGAGCAAAACGAGCAGGAAAAAGAAGAGTCCAATGGTGTTGAAACTGTCGAAAATACTGGTGTCAAAGAGCCTACTACATTACTCGAGAGAGTAAAGGAAAAGACTCTTAATATTTTACTTCATGGTATTCGAAAGGACGTTCGTAACTTGAATAATACTAAAATAAAGTCTGTTCACGATGCTGCCGAGGTCTACGATAGTGATGTTGAATACATGTTCTCCTTTTTACAAGTTATTACAGCTTGCATGGCCTCATTTGCGCATGGCTCCAATGATGTATCAAACGCAGTTGGCCCCCTTTCTTCTGTATATCAAATATGGCAAACAGCTACTGTAGATGTTTCCGGAAAAGTACCAGTTCCACTTTGGATTCTTGCTTATGGTGGTATTGCTATTGACATTGGTCTTGCCACCTTTGGTTATAAAATCATCCGAGTTCTTGGAAACAATATTACTTTATTCACACCCAGTCGTGGCTTCTCTGCTGAACTTGCTGCTGCCTTGACTGTATTGACTTGCTCTAAACTAGGTTTACCCGTTTCGACCACTCACTGTATCACTGGTGCTACTGTTGGAATCGGTCTTTGTAACGGTAAATTAAATGCTGTTAACTGGAAAATGCTTTCATGGTGCTTCTTCTCTTGGATTTTAACCCTTCCTGTTACTGGTTTACTAGGAGGTCTTTTATTCTCTTTTGCAGCATATGCACCTGCCCTTATTCGTGTATAATTGCTAATTCTTTTACTAATATAACTACGCTCAGTATATTCCATAATATTAATGTATTCTTTTTATTTTTCTATCACTATTATCTATAATTTATTATAATAAAAATATCATTTTTATATTTTTTATATATTAATATATATCAACCACGATCCTAAAAAATCAGGTCTAGTCTTAAAATAACAACAGTCTGTCTAATAGTGTCATCCTATAAACATTTTTTTTTGGGATAAAAATAAAAGGTGATTAAACATAGCTTTATTAAATATAAAATTGCATTGCATGCGTTTGATGTATAAATAAGTATGATAAAAAGGATGATAGTATGAGATTAATGAATGATAGTATTTGAATTGGCATTTTGTCTATGAGCAAGGTAAGCCACTCCAAGTTCGCCTTCACTGAAATAGGATTCATCTTCGTATACTAAATTTTCATTATCGTCAAATGATAGTGGGTTATCTAAAGAGAAGGGAACATGAATATATTTGTATCTCAATATTGAAAATGTAAAAAAAAATAAGCCCCACCTTCAATTAAATTTTCTAAATCAATAGTATTCTTTGGTGCATAATCTTGATAATGGAAACTGTTTCTGTTAGAATTCTCATAGTTCTCGACTTTTATCTGGATTGGGACAGAGGCTGTACAATCGTTCTGGACGTTTAAGGGTGGTGAGATTTTACTATATCTATATCTGTGTCGAGGTGTGATGCGATCTTGATACCGCATTGTTGAGAAAATACATTCAAAATCTGTAAGGAATAAACTAAAAACACCCGAAGGTATACCCAAAGTAGCTGAAAATACAATTACAATGTTGCGTATTGTCATTCTATTCTTTTCGGCATTTTGAATGACACGAATTAAATGAGAACAGAGAGTGCGTAATAAGGTATAATTAATGAGAGGGAGTTGCGAAACTAAACGACTTAGTTCGTTTGTTCTTTCTTCTTTTTCATTGAGTCCTAGTAATTCGATGGATTAGGTAAATTATATATATTTTCTACTTGTATAGCTTACTTAAACTCTGTAGAAAATCATTAAGTAGTATTTCCGTTAATATGCTTTCAGGTAATTCACGAATCCACATCTTTAGTAACCCAGCTATTGCATGTACATCATGATTGTCTTCATCAACTAGCAAGTCAATATCTCCTTCTAAATATATTATAATTGAGTGTATAAATGAAGTGGTTGTTAGTACACTCTCAGTTATATTCAATATAATAATATATTTTATGTATGGATTAATCACCTTCATTAAACCTCTTTCTTAATAATTGTAGCTTCAGGCTGCTTCCACTCATTCGATATATACCTTCTTCAAGTAACCCATTTTTCTCTTCTATATATTCAATACAGCGATGTGCAATAGAAGGTAACTGATAATTGTTATATATTTTTGAAATTGATACAACAGTATCTAATGGAATGCCAAACGTTTTCCTATTCCCACTTCTATCCTCTTCTTCACTATATGGATGCACACCATCTGCTGGAATCGGTAAAATGGACGAAGAGGGAGATGTGGGAGGGAGCAGTTCGTTATTGTTGTCTTTCTTTTTTCCCCATAGTACACGTCGTGGAGAACGAGGTTTTAGAGTCTTAGGATCAGAATCATCATTATCATGTACTAAAATCATATTATTAGGTGTATGTGGTGTACTGATTGACTCTTGCATGGTATTATTAACAGAAGAGCGACGTCGGCTTCCAGACCCGTGGAGATAGCTGAATACATAATCCATACTTGGTCTCTTTCGCACAGTGGCCACTCTTATACTCTCCGTTGAAGAAGATGGCTCCAAAATAAGATTATCGATGTTGTCCAGTACTTTTGGTTCAGAAAGGAGGTGCCTGTTACCATCCTCTATAAAGGTAATATCTGTGCTCTTTTTTAGCATATCAATCCACATTTCTCTCTCAGGAATTGAGTCTGCAAAAAGCGTATGTCGATATAGACGGCTAGATGCTATTTTTCGCTGTTCCAAGATTACAAAACCATACCCTCCAGCTCCACTCTCATGATCAGTAGGAATATGGTCACTAATTTGAGAATTAGAGAGTCGAATCATTCCTAAAAAGGTGCCTTCTTTCTAAAAATAGAATTTATTTGTTAAAAGGTGTTATCATTTAGCGATAAAGAGAAGGAAAGGTGGGCTTACGTTTTCATAATACTTCATAAATTCATTTTCTAACACAAAATATCTTTTCTTTCTTCCCCCAAAATTTCTTCTACGTTTGGCAAGATAACCTTGTACAAGATCGGGCTAAACAAAACATATATATAAATATCAGTTTCACAAAAAAAAAAACTATGGAATATGTTGTACACTCACGCTTATATGACGTCCATCCACATTTTCAATTGACTCCGAACATAAAAAAGCGCAGAGTGAGGAGGAGTCTATTAATCTCAAGCCAATAGCATGTTGTAAATATTCTTGAATGGCTGCCTAAAATAA
The DNA here is from genome assembly GCA_024139415.1 of Backusella tarrabulga. NCBI lineage: Eukaryota > Fungi > Mucoromycota > Mucoromycetes > Mucorales > Backusellaceae > Backusella > Backusella tarrabulga. Next base: position 7,357 of record VCJJ01002333.1, on the reverse strand, counting down.
ATGCATGAAGATAATCAATATATTTTTTCTCGTTAATGTCGATTGCTATAGTACACATACTACTTGGTCCTCTGATTTGGAAAAGGCACGAGATGAAAATATGGAGGAATCTGTTAATTTGTTTAATTTGGATGCAATCGCTGAGTTTTTCTTGAGCTACCAATGTTTTTAATAATGAAAAATTGAATAAATAAGCATAACATATTATTAATCAAGGCAACTGAGGCTTACACTGAGCTCCAAATGTGCAAAATCCGACAATTGCTTTGATACTTCCCAGAGAGGATAGTCTTCTTCACTTCGTACTTGACGACAGACTGAAATAACAAATGTAGGGGATATTTTCGACCTGTTGGTTGGCTGAGTGACATTGATCGAAATATTAGCCAAGTTATTAAGTATCTTCATTCGCTCTTCCGCGTTGTTCAAGGGATTGGAATTGCTGTTTGAATTATTCTGTGCAAGTGAATCATACCGAGGAGTACGTGCCTTCATTGGAGTATTAGGTTCTGAAACGCTTTTTCGATGAGGTTTTTCAGGAAGGTCTAAATTTCTGACATACGCATCGATTAAACTAAAGTTTTCTGAATCTCGACCTGCATCTCGACCTGCATCTCGATCTACTGAAGGCAGTTGTGCCAATCTATTATGTTCTAGAAATTCTGTGCTTTCTGAATAATACTGCAGTTTCTGTTTGTCATTAGTGCTACTACTGCTACCGCTGCTATTGTGGTAAATGAATTTTCCCGGACTAGTACTTGGCTTTGGTGACACAATGTTCTCTGATTCATATGTCACCCTTGAAAAATCCGATGATGGAGTAATAGGTGAATGAAAGGTCGGAGATGAAGGGTGATGTGCAGGACGACGGGGGGAAGTAAGAAAATCACGATTCACATTGTCTGTTTCTTGAGCTGAACGTAAATGAAGCGGCGAGTGATTTGACATTGTCAATTTTAAAGCTGGGGGTCGTTTTGGCAGATCGACAGTAGATTGTGGAACATCATTCTCAGCAGTAATGGGAGTAATGCCTCCATTAACACGATAGGGAGACCTTGGTGGTGGTACAGGACTCATGTTTGGAGTAATTACATGTTCGAGTGAATTGACCTGAGATAAGAGCTCCTTAACAAGCTGCATTGTGTCCGAGTAAGGAGGGGTTTCTGTGTTACTAATTGAATGTCCTTCAAGCTCTCTGTTTCTTTTGATAAGTGCTTCATTTTCGTTAGATACTTGGACCATTAATGTCTGCAACTTTTGAATGTAATAGCGCTGCTTCTCGATGATCTTCCAGTAATGACCATTCTGTTGTCGACATTCCTCCATTGTTTGGTTGTCATTAGTGAATTTTAGTGTCATGGAATTAGCCGTCAACTATGGAAACTAAAATTATGTTTTGCAGAAAGATATGAAAAATAGTCGAGAATTTTAATTGATAAAATATACTATGAATTGAATGAAAAGAAGTAAGAAAAGAAAAGAAACTAGCTTGACTTGTTGATGCCAAGTTTGTAAAAACAACACAAAAAAAAAAGAACAAACTCCGCTACAAATAGGACACACATGCTTAATCTGTGAATAAAAACTTTGAGAAGCTACTTTTTCACCCAAAAAATAAACGAAGGCCGAAAGTGTGATATCGAATCAACGAATAACTTTCCCGCACTTTTCTCAAAGGAAATGAAAGAAGATGAAGAAAACGAAAATGGTCCAATCTGTGCCAGTAAAGCCAAGTATTTGGTCTAGAAAAATGAAACCTTCTTTGAGAATTAAAAAAAGGCGTTTTATAAAATATATATCAGAATACACATTCTACAATATAAATATAAAGCAAATAACCATAATGGTTTAATTGTACCATGTTATTCTAACCTTCAAGGATCAATAATAAACCGGAAATATGGCTGATCAACATGATTCAAAATAAAATTAGCTGCTAATAGAGATCATTCACTTGTAGCATGGTCATATTTATTTAATATGTATGAAAAGTCAGTACTATTGGTTGATTATCAGATAAACTCGTACGATCTGTAGTTCATGCCTATTTCAAGAAAGTATAAAATAAAGTTAAATTCGGCTTTGGGCCTAAAAGAATAAGTAGAACGAATTGCCTTTTTTTTCATAAAGAGTCGTAGTGAAACAGCATTAAGCATATCTTAAAATTCATATAAATTAAAATTGCCTTTTTTGGATCAATAAAAGAGTGAGAGCCACTTTGCATGTTTCAGAAGAATATCTTTATTAATAATTAATTAATAAAAAAGGTGATAAATTGTGATTTGAATAAGCTATTCAAAATGGATATCTTTCTAATTTGATTAAGGAAGACTCCACAAGCTCAGCTTTGTTTTGAAACAAAAGGAAAAACATTTTGATTTGAATTTCTTCTATCCATGCTGATTGATATTTAAAAACCGAAAATGTATACAATTGAGTAGTGTTCAATATCGAGAGCTACATCAAATATATAGAAAAGCATTCAATAATTATGCCATAAATATAAAGCTATGTATGTAGTAATTATATTTACAAATCACTCAAGGATGTACAAATGTATTTATAGACTTTGACCAAATATTGGACACAAGAACATATGCATATGGTCGTATCTCCGAACGATATGTCCTGGCTTTTTTACAGTGGAGTCTGGCATATGGAAACTTGGAAATGGATCAGAAACTGCGTTTCCATTTCCAAATTTTACGCTGTAAAATCGATATGTGACAGGAATCGAACCAGATCTAGCCAATCGCAAGCCGAAATATTACTTCTTTTAAGATGGAGGGCGTTTCCAAATCCCGTATTTCTATATTCCAGACTCTACTGTGGTACCTTTAAAAATATCGCGCATGCAGACAATATCTTGATTGACATGTAAAGAAAAGCAAGGAAGGAAGGTAACAACTATTTTTCCAAGATGATTATAGTTGTCCCTCGATAAATTCATAGCTAAGTGGACAACTAAACTGGCGAATTTAAAGATAAGTATGAATTGAGCCAACCAAAGAGTGGGTCGAAATGAAGGAGAGTTTATCGAAATGTGAGCCTACCTCGTGGTGGATTTATCGGAGGACTATTGTAGATGTCTTCACTAGAAATTTCTGGAATGATATAGAATGCATTTCTAGTACCTACCGCTAGCCGTGCTAGGCAGATAACTTGAGCGAATGGTATGTCCCGATAACGCAGGTCTTGTGGTGGTTGCTGAACCAACCTCTAAAGTGAGTATTACCACCCTCCCAGCTATAATGATAATATTACAAACGATCGATCTATAGAGTCTATCACCAAATACAATAGAAATCCATGTGCCTGTTAAACAGTGCTACCTGAGCTTTTAACCAAACACCCCTTTTCCCCAATATTCAATATTTCTCGCTTGATCGTTAATGTAATACCATTATCCTCTATATCAAAGCACCATCACTATTAATAAAATATGTCATTTTATTGTTTGCATTGATTTAACTACGTTTATTATTAAATAGATTCAAGTATACAATCAACGACTCCGTCTATATTACAGTTTCCTTTATTCTTTTTTATTCACATTAATCTATGAGCCACGACAAATAACTTCTCCGCCAACATTCTTCTCAATAGCCTCTTGAAGCTCCAAAACGCCCTTATTTGTGTTGATAATAGCAATTTCTCCGGGTTGTAAAGGTTTAATAAACTGAGATCTATTTCCACTAGCGAGGTTTTTAAGTTCGTTCACGCTAAAGTAGACTTTTTTAGAGGGTCTACTAACAAGTGATAGTTGAGAAAGCGCTGGGTTGTTTTCCTTGTATTTCAAGTTTAACCAAAGTCGTCTGGTAGCTACATTTTCGTTGGTAGTGGCAGTGAACTCTTTGTCAGGGCCAAGGTGATTTCCACGGGTCACAGACGTCAAAAAACCTTCCTTGTAAAGAATGTTGGAAATTGCCAAGTTCATCTTTGTTTCAGGTATCGCAATGGTCTGAAGTTTAGCACGGAACCCATTTTGAACGCGGGCACAGAGATCATGAATTCTAGGCATGTTTGAAGTGAAAACCAGTCAAGCAAAGAGGAAGGGGGGGCTGTTGACACTTTTTATTTTTCCATAATAAAATTAGCCAATCAAACTCGAGAATGACGTGAGTCCAAAAAGCCACCCAAGGCAGGCGCCGTTTCAATATCATTTTGGATGTCTTAATGGCACGAGATCTTCAAAAGTTGAAGATCTTAAAATTTAGTAAATGTTCAATGTAATTTGAGATAATAAAGTATTTTAAAAATTGCCTATAAATTCGAATTGTTAATATGAATGGCTTCGAGCTAAATACTCTATTAGACCTCTAATGTTACCAGTCTTTTCAGGAAAACTTGTACAAAAGTTTATTTGCATGCAACATTATTAAAGAGGTTGATCCATAAGAGTAAGGCCTATTTGGCTATATTTATAAACTATTGAAATTGCTGTACCGACTGTACATTGTAGTTTTATACAACGAGGTTTATTTGAGCAATATTAAGTAAGATATAAAACATGAGAAAAAATGTGAATGTAAACATATAGAGCATTTGAAAATTATCAGCTGAATTTTATCAAAGCAACTAATTTATTAGTTTACAATACATGAGAGAAATGCTACATATTACGATAAGAGAAATGTAATACCCATGTTAATGTGATTCCAGAACAATATGTAAAGGGGAAAAAATCTCAAGATCTTTTGTAACCACCTCTAAGGTCTCGGATGAAACGAAAGAAATATATCATGTAGCTTCAAGCACATGTATATTGGTATCACAACTTGCAACAACACTGGGAGATGGTTTACATGTCATCTATAAATAGTTTGAAATGCCATGAAGATTATTGTGATGTTAAATATTAAGTATTAGAGCAAGAAAACTAGATTCAATGAAGATTTAATATACAAGAACCTCTTTTTGGAGTCACTACTCATCTGCATATTGAAATAGGTATTCAAAAAGTTAAATGAACTACAAATCGAGGTTCGAAATCAAATGAATCACTGGTTTGATCATAAATATGTAATATTCTCTTTAATATAAAAATAATCATTTACCTAGCATTGGGGTAACCGGATGAATGTACCCGAAGAGGACATGAAGTTTATTTCACAAAGGATCCAGGCAACTCATCGCGTTGGTTTAATATATTATGTCTATATTTATATAAATTTAATCCAATATCTATAAAAGAATATCCACTGAACTTTCTTTTTACTTTTGTAGAATTGATGACATCCAAGATAATACCGAGATCCGAAGAGAAGCACCTTCTGCTCATAGAGTCTATGGCGTTCCATTGACAATGAATAGTGCCTATTACGTTCTGTTTCTAATAATATCAGAAGCTGTAAAGTTAAATCGAACCGAGATGCTTTCTATTTGTATTGGTATTCTTATTTATTTGTAGAAAACACGCCTGAATTTCATTTAATTTCTAACTTCTTATCATTAATATAGACGAAGTTACCTATCTTCATTATGGACAAGGTATTTAAAAAGCACTGACAGTACAAGAAAAAAAAACACCAGCTGATAATATATGATAGGTGATACATAGTGTGTGCCACACCGAACAAGAATATATCGAAATGATCAATACTAGTAAGTTCTCCTTTTTCTTTCAGTTTTTTTCCCTTTAATAGTAAGTGAAAATACTTAAATTTTTGTCAAAAACCGAAGCTCTATTGATAATGGCAATTCGATTTATGCAGGCATCAAGCAAATCCAAAGTGTATGCCAATCATTAACATAAAAAAAAGTCGTTTCTTATATAAATTATATAAGGACTATATGCCATTGGTTTATAAGATTGGTTAGCATCTCCAGATCAGAAACGGCTGTCTAAATTTATGCTCTAAAGATGTATTTTTTTAAAAAACACTTGCGAAATCAACTAAATTATGCAATTTATAGTATATTAACAATCAGGGTTTTTGTACGGATTTCGAAGAAGGCAAATTTTCATTTCCTGTAGTTCTTTCGATCCAATCAAACCCTTCTGATACGCGATTACTTGAAATATTAAAGAAAAGAAGTCAAAATATGGAAGTCAAAAAGTCCGGCTCTCAGAGTACTTGCGCAAACCAGCTCTTTAAACTACTCTCGTAAATACTTGATGATATTGGAAAGAGAAATCCGAACTGACGTCAAACGATTGGGCGGTAATAGCAAGTTGGAAAATATCATCGATGCAGTCTCCATTAAAAATGAACTTATTTATGTTGATTAGTAAGAAGAAAAAAAGTAGATCGACTTGAAGTGACCTTCGATTTTCTTCTATTGTTTCCAAAAAGATCACTAAAGAACTTTAAACTTTTTTTTTTTTTTAATATTTGGGAATTGATTCTAAAATTTATATTATCATGATTTATATCACTAAATAAAATGATTTTCGATTTAACGGTAATCTAAATATGCTCTTTACATCTAATTGTTTCGCTTTTGTGCTTATTTAAAAAGTTGTAGAATTTCTGAGAAAAAAAAACGTATATCAATTCAACTAAACATCGCAAGATAATTGTAATAGCACTGATAAATAATAAAAATTGCCTTTAACTGGTTATAAATTAAACAATATTCATGTAGAGTGCCTCTATATGGCACCACAAAAACTTTTAGTCTTGACCAGCAATTAAAGCAATTGACTAAATTTTCAGTAGGATGATATACTTAATACCCACTCTCATTAACCGATGAACACAGTCGTTTCATCGCTATTAAATCTTTAACATTTCAATTCTAGCTTTTAAATGTAATGGTTCATTATTCAGTGATATGTAGTCAATGTGAAGAAACAATGTTTAGAGTGTTTTCATTTCTAAGATGAATAGTAGTATTATTCAATGTATTTAAAGTAAAATAACAATAAAAAGGTAAACATCATGAGCTAAACTTCTGCATGAAATAGCGATTGGGGAAAAAAAATGAAACCTTTTTATTGGAAAAACTACATTTCCCTCGTGAAGTGTTATTGCATCAGACACAACCAAATAAATCGGATCCAGCAGGTAACAGAAATGATAAGATAATTTCTAAATCATGCGAAATGTGACCTACTGTGTTTTTCAAGAAAATGAGAAAAAATTACAAATTGATGAAAAATAATTGAGAAAATATTTCAAATAAATGAGAAAAACCAGGGGAATAATTGATAAAAGAGAAATATATCATGTATGAAGAGTATATTTCAGACAGTGAGCAGAGAAAGAGATAGGTAGCCATGTAGCAAGGTCCATAAAGTCATATTGCACACCAATGAGGGATAGCATTATGTTAGGCGACAGAGTAACACACCAATTTGGCATAGGTAGATTCAGTAGGTCCCATTTTTCATCATTTGTAATTTTTATACAAA
>VCJJ01002332.1:16778-29820 GCA_024139415.1 Backusella tarrabulga | reverse complement strand
TTATTAAAATTTTTTTTTTTTTTAAAAAAAAAAAAAAAAGAAAAAGAAAAAATAGCGCAATGTTAGTTGTTGTCGTTCGTTCAGTAACCAACTTTTTTTGTTGTTGTTATTATTCTATTATTACCCTTCTATAAACTTTTCTAACAGAGGGACTGCTGCCGTTTCATACACTTGTTGTTGCTCTGAGTCGCTGCGAAATACATAGTCAAACGTAAACGATTTATCTGTTCCAACTAAAACTTGTGGTTCATCCGGAATAAAGCTGATACATTCAGCACAGTTCGACAAATGTTCTTTTTCAGTTAAAGGTCTTACACGAAGTCCAACCCTAAACAATAACATAAATATGGACGTTTTAAAAATCGAAGGTGAAAGTGTGCTAACCTTACAGCGGTTGAAGTCATAACGTTGAAGCCTGATATCTATAACTATATAAACAAGGGTATAAGAAATCAAAACTGTTTGTTTTTATAGTTTTATATATTAATATTAATATATGAACAAAGAAATGAAATATTAAAAGAGAAAGAGGAGAAAAAAGAATATAGGTAACCGCAGTGTACATTACATTGAAATTTCGTTTTTCAAACTCAGTAATTTCTCAAGAAAACTTGAGAAAGTGTTTCACACATTGCAATAGAAGTAAAATATTGATTTAATAAGGTTATTTACGAACACATGAAAGTTGGGATATGCTCTGATTTTTTAACAACTTATGTTTTTTTTTTCTTTTATATATAGCTTAAATATAACTTAATACATTTCAACCAACCCACATGTGCTGGACATAGTGGACTAAATACAAAATAAGTTATCTAGATACTAAATAGCCGATTATAAAGTAAATATTAATTTTCAATGGTAACAGATCTACCATTTTAGCAAACCACTAAGCGACATCAAGGCATATTTTTCATACAAACTCGACTTTCAAAAGCCATAAAAAATATGTCGGTACTAAATCAAGAATAGTAAAATTAATATGAGAGAAAGAGAGAATGCACCTCAGCATTGATATAATGAAATGATACTTTCATGAAACCTATACAAAGATAAAATATGACTCCAATGGCACTAAAGTATTCACGTTTATAAGTTTAAAATACCAGAAAAGCATTGATAAGGCAAACGAAATAAAAACTGGACAATGTTGGAACGTATTCATATTCCCATATCATGGAAGTTATGATTCTAGTCAATAAGTCCTTTTTACATATCAGGGGAACACTCCAGTACAAAAGAACAAGGGATTGGAATGATTAGGCTGACCTGTTAAATCAAAATCAATGCATTAAAATAATAATGGAATCATTTTTTAAATAACAATGAAAGAGCTATTAGCCTTTATACGGCTTTAGTTAATATGGAAAGAAAAGGCGTTGCTATCTTCAGATAAATGAACTAAAAGAGGATAACAATACATTAATGGAATTATTTTGTTATTAAAAATAAATTAACTCTCGTGCTGGGACCAATAGTAAGAACGCTATAACTTTCTTTATACTCAACAAAAGCTGGGCTGAATACAAATGATCAACTGTTAAATGTTTGGCCCCCTACTTACAATTTTGATCTTAAATAAAAGAAGAGCTATTAAATAAGCAGCTGTGGAAAAAATATTACACAGCTATATGTGTTGAGTAATCACCAATCAGGTTCTCTGGATATCAACTTCCGAAGTATCACTTAATCATACTCATTGTGGCGTTTGAGAGCGGCATTTTATGCCACTGGCAGCAATCGTTAAATCACTGGTTTATTGAGGATAGCTGCACTTGTTGGTATCGGAAGACTATCCGCAATAGCAAAGCACAGTATTGGTTTGTCTAAGCAAAGAGTTTTATTTCATGGCGAATCTCACGCTAAGCGACTACAATTAGAAATAAAGAAATAAAGAAATAAGAAGTAAAGAAAAATAACTGCTCAGCGTTTATAAAACAAAACAAACGTTATTAAGATTTTGTCTATTATTTTAAAATGTAATTTTTACTTGCCTAATAAAAGTGTATTTGTCTGTAAATAGAAGAAATATCTTTTTACTGAACTATTTAAAGAAGCAGTGATCAGATCGTGATATTTGATAAACGTCAGCAAATGTTCTTTAAATCACTGGATTTTAACTTTGTTCTGACAGGTAGCACAAAAATAGATGGCATATCAGTGAAAATCTTCAAATTATTTATGGAAATATATGCTTTTGCTTTGGAACAGTAATTGTAAAACCAACTTTATTTTTCTGTTTTTTTTTAAGAAAAAGGAGGGGGGTAATATATTATAATGATGGGAAAATGAAAAGAGGATGTGAGATAAGATGTGATTAAATATTAAAATTAAATTCTCTAGCAACAAGATTCGATTTTTTATAGATCCATTCAGTTAAGCCATATTCTGCACCACCTCCATTCTTATTGGGAGCATCTACACCCTCAAACATATTGGTGTAAGTCTGATCGTATGTCCAGCCAAAATTAGTTCCGTCTGATTCTTGCTTAATACTACGGTCCCACTTGAGGTCAGGTGCAAGGAAATTGTGGTAGGCAGTAACATGTTTACCCAAGGTATTGTTGTTAAAAAGAGTCTTGACAGTATCGATCAGGTAGCTTTGGAATGTATCATGCAATTTGGTATTTTGAAGGAAACCATTGATCAACACTGCATCAGGATATTTTGGAGGGTATTGTGTGTATGATAAGTTCATTACATCTTCAGCCAGGTTTATACCAAAAGTTGCATCATAGTCTTGTCCCAAGTAATACCATGTGTTATTGTTAGCATAGTCCTTATAAGCCCCATCATTTGTTTGCATGATCCAGTAAGCATCCCAGCTGCCAGTGAGATATTCCATCACCATAAAACGCATATATTGATCAATATCAAACATATCATTGAAAGCAGCAATTGATTTATCATCTTTTACGTTGGTCTGATTAAAGGCCTTGGCAAGTGGATAGATAGCTTCAGAGCCTTCGGGAGAACCGTCTACAGGTTGGAATGATCCATAATCATAGGGATCTTCAATATATTGGAAACCGGCACCAGTGGAGCCATCATACAAAGGTCCCATCTTTGCTGGAGGATTACCACCGTAGAACATTGAGCGAATGTAAGAGTATGTTTGTGTGTTATCCAACAAGTTGAATGTACCGAATCCTTCACCATTGATGAAAATACGAAGCATATTAGCTTGGTTTGCATAAGTTCCCATGGCACGGAGACAATCTGCATAAAGTTTTTCACGCATCTGAGTAGGATCTTCTTCCATATGACGGGCTTTAAACTGATCACGGTGATCAATGTACTCACCAGGTGACATATTCCAACCCCAGGATTGTTTAGCAGGATTCTTCTTCTTTCCAGCACCATAGATGAACCAGGTAACGTTATTATAAGTCTCAACATAATCCTTGCCAATAAGTGTGAGCTCGACGGGGTATTTGTCCTTCGTCAAGTTATGTACCAAGTCATCCATTTCGTTTTGGTCACCATTGACAAAAACAGTAGGAATATAATTAATGTCGAAAATGCGAGGGTCTGAATCAGCACGAGTCCACTGTTTTTCATTATCCAAAGGACGAGGAAGAGAGGGGAGGTTGTTGTATGTAATTGGGCGGCCATAGAATTCATTGAAAGTTTTTTGTGTTCCACTACTGAGATTACGGTTAAAATTCTCCTCCTTGTTGTCTGCTACATATTTATAAGAAGTTGCACTTCCGACATCTACAGAGCCAGTGTAATAAGGAATATTACTTTTGAGAGCCTTCAATTCAGTTCGTTTTCCATTGACATCGACGGCCACGGATTTAGAGTTTGGAGAGACAACATTAAATGTAACTGTTGCTGCTTGAGTAGTTGCAAGCAGGAATGCAGAAATAGTAAAAAGTGAAATCTTCATTTAGTTAGAAGTATATGAAAGAAAAGAAAGAAATATAATATTAAGCTTTCAAACCTGTTCATGTCAACCTTAAATACTCTTTCGACTGTTCATCCCGATAACTCCGCTCCAAAAATAGAATATTCACCTTCATAATAAGGCGAGCGGCAACTTAAATAGAGTAGACTGAATTTGAACATCTTTAACTGACAACCCTTCTTGTGTGGTCCATGCACACTAATATGTTTGTCAACAAAAAGTACATTAGAAATTAATTTTGCCTCGAATTATGGAATTTATGTGTCGCTAAAAGAAAAAACTTGTTTCACGGCGACACTTATATACGTTTACTAAAGCTCTAAAGCGCGCCAGTAGCGAATGTAGGTACAACCACCAAAGCCCCTCCCTGGTCTTTTAGATATTTCTTTAACACTAAAGTACGTCTAACAATCGAAAATACAGAATTAGTTTTCTCCTATGATTTTATAAGAATATTTTAACTATTTTAAAAGACATAATTATTGTTTGACTAACGTTTGCAAACAAAGCAAAATTTCCCCCCTGCTTTCAGATGATAAGATGCTTTCTAGTTCTATTCTAACTGTCTCGGAGACGGACCCCTTCTTTCTTATTATTATTACAGTCCCAAAATAATAATTTATTAAAAACAATAATGAAAAAGGTTTGGAACTTGACAAATAATACAATATAATTTTCGCATTACTTGATAGAGCTTTGTCTTATTATCATTTATTTTACTTCTTGCGAAGATTGTGTCGGGATTATTACTTTCTTGTATTATAAACACATCGCTTTCTCCTTTTTGATTAAGGGTTTTAGGCAATCTTATTTTGGTACCCAGTAGTAATTGGGCATCAAATCACTCTCTTTTTTTTGCTTATGTGTATCTCAATTATATTGACCATTGGTAGGATTTCATTGTGATTAAAAAAAAATCTTTCCATTTTCTACAGCTACGAAATTCTTTATTTTCTTAAATACAGTCATTCCATCATTCTATATTTTTTTCTCATCATTTTTTTTTCATTTGCATAAAGTATTCTGCTTGTTTTTATCAATGTTGAACGTCTCCACATCTCAGATTTAAACCAAGATTACCAATTTAGTATAAAGGGTACATCTCGAAAAGATCAGCTCAACATTCCTATTTTTGATTGAAAGATGTTTATTATTTTATCCAAGTTTGATTATACACATGATAATTGATTTGTAAAAAGGGAAGAAGGGAAAAAGGGGGAAAATAACGGACCTTCTATTGGCGCCGTTTTTTTTCCTGCCATTTTTGTTAACCAATTTTGTTCCAAGAGAAATACATGTGCATAAAAGATTTCATTTTAAAAATATGTATATCTACATCACTTTCCTTCTTTATTTTCTCTTTCTTTTTTTAGAACGAGAAATGGCAAGAAAATGATGGGAAAATGAAGTGTAGCATAAAGATTCGAAACGAAATATGGTTATTTTGTTAGACTTAGAACACACCTGTTTCAGTATGATGTGACCCTTGTTCATGCAATACAAGTTAACCATGGTTGCCACAGAACACCCTTGCTTACTACTTCTTTATATTTGGTATCTATTTTAGAGTTTCCTTTGCCAAGAGGGGTGAATAATTTAGGAGCAGATTTTCTAGATGTTGATTCTTCTAGTTCTTTCATGCGTGTTCTGGGTACATCTAAATTATAGTCAACCTAAACACCAACATGACTTTATACTTTCTTATTTGCTTTTAATGTGCATTTACAGCATATTTTATTATATTTTCATTATTATTATACTAGTTGTGTTCTCGAGGAAAACTAAAAACAATTTCCTTTTACGTTCTTGTTTTTTGTATTTTTATCATTCTCTCTAGGGTTTAGCAAAGTAGTTTTGTAATAACATTTTAGCCTGTTGCAATAATACGTCCAGCCGTTCTTTGCCTCCCAAACTATTATCAGCGACATTGGTTTCATCCTCGCTGTTTGGTAATTCTTGGTCATTCGTAGCATTTGCATCCACATTAGGGCATAATGACTGCAATTCACTCAAGGCACTTTCTGATGAAAATGCTATGACGCTATAGCAAAATTGAATTATAATATCCAATTTTGGATCGACCAAGTAAGAATGATTCAAACGTTTGATATCCAGTAAATCTTGAAGGTACCCCATAAGCTCTGATTCTGGCTTTGGCTTTTCGGAAACCAATGTTTTTGTGTATTTGTCACAGAGACTTTGAAGTCCTTCTTTATCGATCTTGCATTGGGTGATTTTTTCAAGTACCTGCTCAGCGTGGTAAACTGTCTTGAGCTGTAGATCAATAATCTAGCAAAAAAAAATTAATAACATGTCAGTTTTATATATTTGTATTATCTTGTTTAAGCACTCAAATTAATGGATGAGGATGAGTGAACAAGTATAAAGAGAGAGAAAAAAATCACCTCTAAATATGCCGAATAAGCGAGCTGATAAACTTCTTTGTCATGTAGCATTAATGATTGACCTCGTCGGAGTTTTTTGTAAAGGTTTTTCAAACAGGTGGTATCCTTTGTCTCTTTTGCAAGCTCGATTAAGAAAATAGTATACTTGTGAATGTACTCAAAGTGTTTTCCTGGTCTACAAACACCATTGAAATTGTGAGTATAGTTTTAAATGTTAAAATAATAAAAAGACCTACAATTCAAAACCTGGGATCCATATGTTGATGTGGTTTTTCAAAGTAGGTCGTAGTGTAAACAGCTGCATCATTTCATGTTTTGCTCTTTCGGCATTATGATAGACATAATAATACATCCAAGATATCTTTTTTAGGAAAAAAAAATCAAACATTTAGAAAATCTTTTCCTCTTATGAGTATATAAAAACTTAATATTATACTCACTCTGTAAACTATTCTATGGTGCCATTTTTTTTTATCCATTTTTCGGAGCTCGGATAGTCTATCAAAAATACCATTGTACGCACATGCCGCATCGTTTGGTAAATGCATTGTATACATAGATGGACTTTCTCTTGCGGTTGTATCATCGTTTATAATCACAACACCATCCATTGGTTTACTGCCGTTATTCATAGTATTTGGCTCTGCACTTGCCACAGTTTCTGGGTTTTCTTTTTTCACTATCTCCTTGTACAATTCCTTTTCATTCTCCAGATACTCTTGAACAACTACTGCTTCAATTTTGCCATTGTAAAGATACTTGACCAGCGCAGTGCATAATACATACATTGGTTCCAAGTCAATAACATGATCCCCCTGCTGTTGATGTAAATCCCTTTTAATTGCTTGAAGATACAAGTTTAGCACTTCCTAAGCAGAAAATATACAAAAATAAATCAGTTTCAGATTTTCTGGTCTCCAAAAAAAAATAAGGTTATTCCTTAATAATAAACTAATAATTTACCCTTGGTGGTCGTTTAAGCTTTGAGAAGCATTTACCAGTCATATAAATACATCTATTTTTAATATGTATAAATAAAAAAAGGGGTTGAAAATTAAAGTTTAGTATCAAGCAAATAGAATATCATTATCAAGAACACGTTTTTACCGCCATCCAGACTGATTATATCGCAGTGCTTGCTTGTACATGGTCACGGCCAATTTGTAAACTAAAGTAGAATCTGGAAGCTTGTTTTGCATTATAATTAACTTTCCATCCTGTCCAAGCCCTCGTCTAACTCCATTTGACTTTAATGCTTCTAAATTCATTGGCGGGCAAGCTATTGAATAAGCAAGATCACCAAAGTTCATGAATACATGACCGTTCTTCTTTTTCATATTTCTTTCACTGTTTTGGGGTTCACAGAATTGATCCTTTAGATAAATGCATCTCAAATAGGCATGACATGCTTTCTAAATTATAATTTTTAGTTTCAAACGACATACATATATTAATGATGTTGCTAAAATCACCTTCTGATATTCGGCTATAGTACTTATGTTGGAGAGTAGGTTCGATGCACTCCAATTCAGTTCTTCTTCAGCCAGCTGTTGAAGACATGCACCAAGTTCATACCACCCGTTTGGATCATCTGGGTTTAATGCCAAATGATTCTATATAGAAAATATAAATTAGAAAAAAAAACAGTAGCATTCCCTTAATTGTCTATTATTCGTACCGAAAAATCTTCTTTGGCCTTTTCCAAATCTGAAAGATTCTTATCTGAATTAGATTTTTGTCTGTTTTTAACCTGCAACCTGACAATTTTTCCTCGAATCCAGAATATCTTGAAGTAAACAGCTAAACATACATGTAAGAAAAAGCTACTAAAAGGGTAAACAATGCTCTTAAACTTACGTGAGAGGTGAGACTTACTAGGTGATAAGTCGGATGCCGGCATGATGGCACCGTGTAATAGTTTTGGAAATGTACAATTGATCTTCAAATCACCTTCGAGGTATGTATCGATGAGTTGCTTATTTTGCTCGACAAGATCTAAAGAGTTTTATGGTTAGCCTTGAAAAATAGGCGCTATTTTTTTTTTGTTTTTTGTTTTTGTTCGAATGATCAACTACGTACAGTTTCCAGAAGGAAGGTTCTCAAATAATTCAGAGATATTATCAATGGCATCCTTTAGATCGTTCTTCAGGGCAAGGCCACTATTTAGCTTCTCGCAAACAGCCTGATCAACAAGTAAAAACAATGCTTCTGCGGCCTCTTCGTCCAATTCACTGTGTGAGGTATAATGCTCCTCGATTATTTCAGATTCAGCCTACAATAATGAATGAGAACATATTCTTCATTATAACTATACTCTCTTACCGAAAGATGGACACCGTATAGACAATGGTAGCATTGGTAAATACCTCTACGATACTTTTCGCTATCCACATCAGTCAATAAGGTTATGAGATGCTTTAAGAATATACCTAGCATTACAAATGCTATTTTAATAAAATGTTTGTGAGGCTTTTTTTATGATTAAACTTACTGTCTGCTGTACCACATATAACTCTCTCACCAAGATCGTCATGTACATCATGCAAAAGACTTGCCCATCGAGGCATAAAATCAGCAACTACCAAGCCATTCTTTTGATGCATATAGATGACCAATTTTGATTCGAGGACCCATGCTTTTATCAGAATATTGTTGAATCCATTAGAGCGAGTAGTCTTTGACGGGGCATGGGGAGCGACATCTGGAGATTTAAAGTTATTTACAAGTGGAATGAAATCAGGGTGTCTGAATACATAGAATATGGACATTTGGAGTAGTGTGGCCAATTTTCTTATCAAATCCTGGTCAGAATCTAACGTGAACCAACCTATTGAAGAATAGTAAGTATCACTACATCTCTTTCCTGAATTATTAGCTTCCTACCTTCAGCATTTGGCTTTGCTGCGAGTGTCACTAGATTGTCAATAGCATCATTGATACACTTTAACAATTTTAAGAACTCAATGTCTTCACCCTTGTGTAGAACAGTATTAGACTGAATTTGTTTTGAACCGTAAGACACCAATTCATCAATGGAATAACAAAACATACGGGCATAGTAGTGCCATGCATCTTTAAAGCGGTCAGTTTCAATATAAGCCTAATTTTTTATGTTAATTTCACTTTATTCATTCTTTGGGACAAATTAAATGTGTTACCTTTGCTAAAAAGTTTAAAAAGTGTATTGTCTCGCTTGAATCATAATGATATTCTGATGAAGAGTCCAACATTGTATTTACAAGACCCTCCAAATGCTGAATAATACCAGTATAATCCTTATCCTCCATTTTTTTTTTGGTCTCCAATAACAGCTTGCTTGTTTGTAAGACACGAATCTTCTCATTAACCATGCTGATATTCACAATCCTATCATACATGCTAAATTTCATATAAAAGAAATTAATCACTTCTTCTTTTTTAAAAACAAAACTTACCATCTAATATCCAAAGATAATGGATGCTTCTGCAATAAAGCTTTACAGCGATTATACCAGTTGTAGGCGCGATCAATATCTTCATTGAATTGAGCAAACCTTCCTCGAGCCGAAAAATAACGCAGTTGGATTTCAATGTCCTCCTTTTGGTCACTTTCTGTGTTTTGGGAATCCATTTGATCCAACGAAGATGTAACTATTTCACGTTCGAATAGCTTAAGCCATGATTCGCATTGATCCACCATTTGGTTTACATTTCTTCGCTGGGTTTGCTTTATGAATGCAGAAGACGCTCGTCTTTTGTTTGCAGTGTAAATTCCATTTGTTTCATATGTATTTGCCACAATTCGTGTCAAGCGATCCAGATAAAGCTCACATACTTTCAATATGACCTATAAATGACCATCATCATCATCATTTTTGGATAAACAGTTATTTCTACTAAAAATATACATAGAATTAAATGCAAGATTTACCACTGATTTATTATGTCTGAATGATGGCTCGAGTATTGTTTCAATGAAGATGGATTCGAGTAAAGTGATGGCATCTGTAAGGTGGTCCAGCAGTGCCTCTGGCATGGCAGAATCTTTTACATCGCTGTTTACAAGTACGAGTATTGTCTTGCAAATACTATCCAAAATACCAGAGTTTGAGCGATTAAGACCAGATACAAAGTCTTTAATATCAGAATCATCCACAACGATTGTTTCGCTAACACATTGATCAAATGTTGCAGTCTGCTGTTTTCGATTCCCGAACGAATTTGAATCACTCCTTAAAATAGAAAAATTAAACATAAAAGTCAACACAAATTGTAAAATAAAACCAGCTGAAACATGTGCTTACTTCATCTTTAAGGCATTTGCTATATCCCAGCAGTAAGTACCATCGAGCTCTGATACCTTTTGGTCAAACCACTCCCAGAATTGCGAATCCGCGGTAGGAGCAGTGCTGGCATTCTCGTCGATGCTACGGTGTGAATACCACGGTATACTTTTGAAGCAATCATTGGATTCTGCAATATCAGCAAACAATGATTTGATCTTGTTGGTGAATTCACTCTCTTCGTCCAACATTTCACGACGCGATGTTTCTTCATTTGCAATTTTCTGGCGTTGACGTTTCGATGCTCTGTTGATAGATAATAAATAAGCATTTGAATCCCATTCATGTGTCGTGTCACATTTTGTACCTTAATGATGCCCGTTTTTCCTCGGCTTCACTTTCATCATCATTCTCAGATTGACTTTCCCCTCCTTCCTCATTACTCTCGTCCCGTCTTCGCTTATTTGAAAGTGCTGACTCATCTTGGTCCATACTGGTGCCTTCAGCTACTTCTTGAGGAGGCTCAGTCGGGGTTTCAGGAACGACAATTATTTCTGGTTCTTGAGGTACAAGCGGCTGGGGTTCTTCGATATTGACTTGGATTAAACGGTTGATAATTGAAATGAGGGTGCTGCTTTCGCCTCGTTCATACTCAATGGCACTATTTATATTTTCTAAGTTTTTTCCCTCCATGCCATCATGCTTTTGTATATATCATTTACCTGTTTTTGATCACTAATGACTTGTATTCATCCAGCATTGATTTGATTAGCAAGGTCCAATCTGGCGACTCCAAATTCAATACTATTCTGCTATCCTCTGTGTTGATTGGATCATCCACTTGCATATCACTGTCAATACTATCGAATATTCCTTTGCTGTTACTAATTTTTGACTGAAGTTCATAAGCCAATGGCCATTGCGGATATATCCTGACAACATGACTAATATAAAGCTGACATAGTGGATAGTCCCCGATCCTAAACAATGTCTATTGAAATGATGAACAACATTTTCTCTACAAGTGTAGCTTTTACAAATTAGCATACGTTGCACAAACCCTCCAAGCATTTCCACTGAGAAGGAATCAAAGATCCACGCTTGAAAATAGTTGCAATATTCTCCAACTCAACAGTTGGAATCTCCAATTTCTTTTCATTTGAATGGTCCATATAAAAGCCTGTTTCGAAGGCCAACCGTGCAAATCGAAGATTATCCAATGAAGTTGCAAGGTTTCCAATGTTATACCAAAGTGAATGTTCAGTTGGGTCAATCTTAACAGCCTAAGCAAACCAATAAATCAATCAAATATACATTCACTATATCAGTATTGCTAAATATTTACTTGAAGGTAGTATTTTAAAGCCTTCTCCGCAATCGAGCGATTGCTCTTGGTAATTCCTTCCAAGAGCTCGGTTTCCAAGATGGCTGCATAATTCTTGAAAACGAGAAACCGAAGGGTTGATAATGGCGACTCTTCAATCTGATTGGTGTCGTCTTTTATCTTCTATTAAATAGTTAGAATCATAATAAGCACTGAATTGTTGTCATTGCTGTATTTACAGTTTTCGGTTCCTTTTTTACAAGGTCAATGGAAACAAGGTTTTCGTAACGCTCCTTTGCCAGCTCCAGCTGTCCTTGTTGGTGAAGTTTAAGTGTTGTTTGATATTGCTCTAGTAAACGCTCGATCTATAAGCCAGAGTTAGTTGTGTGGTCGCTTCTTTTTTATGTTTTTTGGGCTCGTGGTTATATACCTGGATCTCTACTGCATCTTTATCAGATGCAGCAACACCATTATTTAGCGTACACCAGTTACTCTAATATATACAAAGGAATGAGCAGGAAAAAAGCAAGATGCATATTTAATGGCTTACCATGGAAGTTTTGATCAAGTTGGAACAAAAGACGATCTCCATTCTATTCTATTTTTTTGGCGCGTGTATATAGAGAGAGAGAGGATCCAGCGCACGTGATTGTATACGAGCACTTGCCGCAACGCAGTCCTGTTTCTTTCGCAATGCAATATTATTTCTCTGTGTAGCGAGAGAAGCATGATGTTGGATACTTTTGTTTTAATATACCCTTAGAAGACTCTCTTCTATACTTTCCATCATGAACAATGTTAGAATTCAATTGAGAGAGTAAGTATAGTGAATTAGAGAATATAGCATTATTCTCATATATTGAATAGATGAGCTTTATGCAGCCACTCCCACATATCGATATTAAAAGAAAACGCCCTCGATATTAACAATACTTTTTTTAAAGAGGAACAACCAAAGTTTATTTATAGGAAATGAGAAGGAACATCAACTATGAGATTAGTTCTTGTAAGAGATGACACCATCGAAGCGGGTCTTGAACCACTCCATGGACTCCTCCTTCTTGATGCGGTGGTTGACACCAACGGTGGACTTGCAGTGCTTGCGGCGGGCGACACGGTTACCGGGGCGGCCCATGACGAC